>JANHOG010000119.1:0-25932 GCA_027627325.1 Phlebia brevispora
AGTAAATATTTAGAATAGTATCTAATTTTTTTCCCCTTAGTCCAATCTGCAGAGCAATGGGATAAGCTGGTGGAGCAATTACGCTTATGCCGGAACTTTGTCAAGTTATCCCTATATTTTTCTGTAGGATCGAAAGGCGACGCGAGGAACGCTGACATGCCTCAGACCTCCTTCATGCAGGCATACGTGCTACGTAGGTTGCTCAGTGTCGTGAAGGACACCGTAAAGTGTCTCGACTTTGTATTCGAGCTTCGCGGTTCTTCGAAAGGCGAGGCTGCCCGTCAGTTTCTTCAACTTAATTGGGAAGCAGTCGGCGTCGAAGCTGCTCTTGCCAACCACCTAGAAGTTGTCAGAATCCGGCTCACTACGTACGATGACATACTGCTGCGTTGGTATCAGATGCAATTTTCCGCCGTCAAGGCAGCTTTTCCCCAGCTGCCTTGCCATTACGGTAAGCCACAGCTTCGATTTGAAGAATCCTGCTCATCCTTCCTCTTACAGGTAATGCCACCGGCTTGTCTATTGTGATGTGCAGATCATCGGTAACATTGCACGACGCCATGAAATTGCTCAGTTATTCTCCCACCCGACCCGAGCATAGATGCCCTACGACTCTGTGAATAACCTGACCCACGACTGTCCATGTATGATCCGTCAGAACTTTTCATGCTTACTGATTTTGACTATGCCCCACTTGTATGATTTCTCACGTATGCTATATGCTATTACGTGCCAGGTACATCAATCAATGCAACAGAATCTATTATGTAATCTCGATGCGGGATTTTATTTGAACGCGGTGTCCCTGGCGCCACCCTCAGCGCGCTCAGAGTCGTCTCTGAATCAATTCGCCTAGCTGGTGCTCATCCCACCCTCCCTCTTACACCCTAACTCGAACAGTATGCTTCCACGCTTTTGCAGAGATAGATCCTACATAATTTATTGATGAACTATACAGATGCCCGATGCTCTACGACACGACCGGCTGCAACCCTTCCACTACGTACCAGCTGACTTCGTGGACAGTTGGTCCTGGGAGTCCCCGACAGCGGACAAGCCTATCTCACGATATCTGTGCACTAACGGGCATCCTATTACGTTTGACGTACTAGGAACAGTGGAACAGATATGTCTCGAAGACGAGGGCGGCAGACCCTATCCTATGGCAAGCGTGGCCATCCAACCATGGTGGCCCCTCGACGCAGAGGTTCTGCACGGCTTATTGCACCAAACGGCCAATCCTGTGCGAAGTGAGTAACCTGTTGAGCACGAAAATTGAACATACTCAACCTGCGAATGCCCCAGGGCCAAAATTCCTGTCGACCCCTCGATACGTTACCGCGTCAAAATGTATGAGCGTACGGTATAGCATACACGAGCCTTGGCAGGTACGTCTCCTTGATGGTACATGCCGAAGGTACATCACAAACACATCCTTTTCTAGGTCGTTCCGTTCACGCTTATCTACGACGCCAGGGACGTACCTTACGGCGTTCACTGGGACATGCCCATGTTAGTCTCGAAGGATATCAAAGAAGGAGACAAGGTTATAATGGAATGCAGAGTCTTGCGCTTTCGCAATGCATCAACGCCGAATGGCACATGGGAGACCAGTCTAGAACTAATGGCGTTAACACTAGTGGAAGCGAAAGTTTGATTCATCGAAGTTGTACTATGATGCGTACTCGTGCGGAGCTGTGTTTCTTCTACAATTCTACGATGGTCTTTTCTGAGTCTTTATCTCGAAGTGAGCTCCATGTTGTACCTGCAAGAAGTCGCCGTTGAGCATTGATCTCATGACTGGACTCGAATTGACTTCAGTTCTTGACTACATGACGCTCCGTACCTGACATGTTAGATCCTTCGTCAACCATCAAACTCAAATATTATTCTTCCGGTATTGGAGTGTGCACTTTACGCCTCGCCACGTCGATCAAATGCGCCTATCGCTTTGTACTTCCTGGGTGCCTGGCGGAAAATGTCCAGGAACATAGAACGCGCATCAACAGATTGTGCCTGCATTGACTCAGGGTGATGTACATAGTATCAGAATCACCGAAGCTAGATCTCGCACCACGAAGCTGGGGGTGGACGCGTTGAATTACGTCCATGAGTCTGTCTCGGAAATCCAGGTGTCCATTCAGGGACCTCCTGGCATAGACGAGTCAGTGTCTGCCATGTACAACACTACGTTGATGTATATAGCTCCTAAGCATGGAATGGATGATGTGTATACATGAGATATTGGACACGTGCATAATAAGAACCGGATAGTCACAATGACGAGAAATCGGGAACTCGAAACCGAGTAGGGAAACGATCACGGAAGGCTATCAATACGCCGTCAGGCATTGCTGCCTGAATCAGTATCGTGCGCCTCGTCAAGCTTTAGAGGTACCCGTCGATGCCACATTGATCAAATTAGTCATGAGGCGATTATTACAACCGCGGAATCCATTCTGACATGATACATGCAGAGATAGGACTATGAATATGAAAGGAAAAACATATAGAAATTGCAAAAAGGAGCGAAGCAAAGGAGATTCTGCATAGTCTAGGGGAAAAAAGTAGTAGAAAATGGACGATCGTACAGAGAATGAAGATGGGTGGCCCTCGATCTGATATCCTAATACGCGGCATCTTCGTCATCAGTATCATCGCGCTGTGAAGTTTCCGCATCAGACGCATCTTCTTCAGGAGCAGACAGCGGGGCAGAATAGACCTTGACGATGCTCTGCAGCTGGAAGCTCGCCTTCCAAGTCCTCCAGACGATGGGTCTGCGCTCACCTCTGGAATATCTTTGAATTCCACACTCGAAAAGACCTATATCGTTTGTATGTAAGTCAAGATCAAGTTTCTTCATGAGGTGTTTCGCTCTTATCGCCACGGTTCCATCGTACAGATCCGAGAACCATCGTATCTAATCATAGCGTCAGTAATGGAAGAACATCAGAACGAGCATTCATACCTCACTGCTACCTGTTGCTTTGGACCAATATGTGTTCTTCTGCCCCGCCCAGAACGTCTTGCTAGCAGCTAGTTAAACACCCGTAAACTTGCAAGTAATGTGTAATTAATATAGTGCAACTCACGCAAAGGAGGCTTCGACTTCTCGTCGACAAGAACTCGAGCCGCATGCATATCAGCTTCCCTGAGAAACTTGAATTTGACACTGGCGCAACGAGCGGGTCCTCCATTCTCCATGAAGTATGTACTACGAATACGTGCTAAGAACAGCACCGTAAGCGGCCGCTCCTGGTAACACAGTACGGTGCTATCATGGCCACCGAAAACCGTCAGCTGCTGGGGAACCTTGGACAGAGCATACCGAAATTTCGCAGGATTATCGCGTGCAGCAATCACAGCCAAGCGCCTGAAATGGAGATATAAACCAAATAAGATCAATAGCTTAGAAAACTAACAAAACGGATCGCTCACTTCATGACGTCATCGGGAATCCAACCGGGGTTTTTCATAACGAGTGCCTCCGTTCGTGGATTCACGCTTTCAATGGTCGGGACTCTGCTATGAATCAGCGAAACAAATATACACAGAGAACGTGGACATATCGTACCCGTTAGCTGACTGGACCTCAGGCTGATTGCCTGCAGACGCTGAGTTACCAGCGATATCCATTCGAATATCCGCCTGAACGTTAGTATTGTTAATATCCTCGACTGCTGAGCTATTGGTATCAGATGTACTGCCAGCTGGGTCCGGAGTGTTACTGGGCGCTGATGGTCCGCCGTCTGTATCGATAATGACGGAGGGAACAATGGAATGTTCGCGCGAGGGACTGAAATGTCATCCGTCAGCGAAAAACGACGCACGAGCAATGAAATACTATACCGAATGGGTATTGCTTCTTTGCTCTTGTCGACCACTTGGGTAGAGCTAGCATTATCCTCGCCATCCTCGGTGGTGGAATCGCTCTGGTCAATAGGGCCGTCAATACCAGAAGAACTGAAATTATATATTGTGAGTCGTTACTCGACTAGCTCAGTCTGCAAAACGTACTCAACGTGGTGAATATTTCCCGCCACTGAATTAACTCTGGGCAGGCGTCCGGCCGACGCGAGGGCTCCTGAAACAAAGCACGACTGTGAGCCCGATAGAATCTTATCATTAAGTGAAAATGCACCTGCGGCGTGCTTACCGGAACCAGCTGGGCTAGTAGCATTAGAAGCAGCCGATTCTGTACAACCAGTAACATGAATTAGCATGACAGAAGCATTAGATACGATCTGACTGGCCTTCTGGTGCGGGCTTTTTGCGCTTACCACGGGTTGTTTCATCGCCGGTCTTTCTGCCACCATTCCGGGTGGTAGCAGAAGGCGGAGAACGAGGAGTAGGGTTCGGAACATCAGTAGTAGTCATCACTATAGACACACTGAGAGTGAATAAGATCGGTGTCACCATCATATGCACGTACCACTCTTATATACATTTTATTTTACGCTGTAAGAGACGCTCCTTGCATGGTCTTCGCACAATAAGTCCTAGACGAACAATCGCATGAGTAAACATGAGTCACAATAGCATCGCACAGACATGAACCAAAAAGTTTCAGCTTGGAAATACTCACGGTCTAGATTCGAAGATACGATGGGCATCATATTTTACGCCACAATATCCGACACGACTGACGAACATACATAGCACCGGAACTAGGCACATACAGTGCCCTCTACCTTTTCAAATACACGATCTTACCGCCAGAGTGTGCGAAACAGTCTGTGCATCGAATTCAGATACTGCGAGCCCTAACCGGCTTGCGTATTCATTGACCCTCCTCACAGGATTGTCTGCATTCAAGGCACAATCAATGTCAGATGACTCGGACAATGAAATCAGTCATATTATTCTGCCTTAAAACGCCACCTGGTCGGACACCGTAAGGTGGGCAGCGGTATCACCTGCAACAGGAGAAGACAATGGTTAACGTTGTCGCGAAGAAAAAATGATATATACGTGACACAACCAAGGGAAATCGGCGATTCAATTGTACTCACGTCTGAGAACTCATCAACCATCTTGCGTATCTTCCATGCATTTCTTTATCCTAGGTAACTGGATGACGCACTTTGATGGCATGTTGAGCTAAAACCCATTTTCAGGATACACGGGCGTAGCGAAAGACCATTGGCCACTCGACATGGCAGCGAAGCACAACCCCGTTAACACACTGGAAGGAGGCTGCATCAACGTTATTCCCTACACACTAGAAGAACTAGCAGAACGTACCGTAATCGACGCGTACAGGCCCCCAAAGCACGACCGAGTGCAGAAGTTTGGACTCTTCACTCGTCAGGACATCGAGCAGATGCATGTCAGTGTAAGATTCTACGGTTTCATCAAGGAGAGTAAACTGACTGGCTATGGGACATGGAACGGGTACGTACTTCGCCGCTGCATCGTCATCATCATACCTCACTAATTTGTGTAGAGCGTTCAGATCTGCATGCAGGGCAAGCCTGCGTCTCGAAATCGAAGGAAAGAATTGTGAACAGGCCTTTGGCCCGCAGCTACATTTTGTGAGGAGTATCGGGGCGCATGTCGCGCAAGCTTTACAGGGCAATGACATGACGAACCTTGAGACTTCTCTACGTTTCGAGCACATGATCTTCAGAAAGGTAATGTCATTGAATGAACAATCTATCACGCAAATGAGCAACTCACGTATGTTTCAGACGACCACAGATGACCAGTCTGACCGTGTTAACTATCCTAGAGGTGAGGACCCAATGGGTAAGCTAGCTCGTGTCTCCAGAGAGTGGCGACTCAAGCCGAAACCACTGTTCTACAAGCGCGGCGACGATAATGAGTTGCTACAAACCACGGCCTTGTCATTCAACACCAACGATTTTGTAGAAGTTATCGCGCACCCTGAGATTATCTTCCGAGATGGTCACGGACATGCTCCCAACAAAGTCCAGGTTTCCCTGACTCTTGATGCGGTGACGCGGCTATTTAACGAAGAACAGTTAATCGTGAGTCTATGACTTATCTACGGGTTTCAAACAGTCTAACATACCATGCCACCGCGAGATAGGGGTTACATCTCCCCGCAATATTTATGCAGATGACTGTTCAGGAAGACGAGCATGCGCTTCAGATTGAACGGGCTGAGCTTTAAACTAGACCTAAACTTAGTTAACGGCGTGCGCGATGCATAAGTATGAGACCCACTAATTCCTGCGTGTATGACTATGAACGTACCTACCCTGTAAGTGAGAAAATCAGAAGTACGACAGTCGAACTTGACCGATTTGTGTGACCGTGAATGCCACGTTTACCATCCCCGGCGATGTCGCGCAAATTAGTAGTGGGGGGAAAGCGGGCCAGCGTCTTCTAAGCGCCGAAAGCGCTCACGTATAATTTCTCAAAATCAGGTTTACCTAAGCAGTCCCGACCGGACGGGTGATCTGGGTCGACGATATTGCTAGCATCGAACGCTGCACAGCATTTCGCCAGGAACATCCACTGTTATTTACAGATGCGTACGCCACATTATCCCTTGATCTACTTGCACGTTTCACCGGTTCTTCAATAAGACTCCTTTTGAGTTCATCGTATCATCTCCCGCAGGGCGAACAATCATTCCACGTAACTGCGATGCTATGAGCAACACTCACAAAGCGTACAAGCCATAGAACAATAGAACACCGTTGAGGCTACGCAATACTCGTTGAGTTTTCCCAGAGCTTATATTATTCGTCTGCATCTATATACTGTACAACCCAGAACTAAACGGCCCACTCGACTACGTCCAGCTCGTCACATCACTACCTGCACTCCATATGCAGCAGCCAAACGCGCCCTTATCCACCCTGAACGTCTACCAACTCCAGGTACTAGCCAACAGATCTGCGCATGACCTGCGAAAAGTGCAGAAGGAACTGCGCGTTCGTCGTCGTCGAATGCTAAGCCGGTTCTTCACTGATCCAGGCCGCTTCAACGCTACTCTAGAGCGTCATAGCTCCGTGATATCAGGCTCTTTCGCCCTCAACTTCTTAGAGGGGGAGGGCGGGTGGCAAGCCAATGACCTCGACGTCTACGTCCCCTTCGAAGAGTTCCAGTCCGTGAGGAACTATCTCGTAAACGCAGAGGGGTATCAGGAAGATCAGGAAGAGACGCAACGCCGCCACACCAGAGCGGAAGCAGCTGTAATGCAGCATGCTTTGGCAGCTCATGTCGTGCGAGATGCCGAGGAAGCACAGCTTCTTCCTCCCGTAGAGACCGGTATTTGTCAAGTTGCTAGTATCTATAGGGACGGGAAAAAAATTGACGTCGTTCAGAGTCGTAGCTCCTCTGCGCTGTACGCTATCGCGCACTTCTGGAGTACCTTACAGATGAATTTTCTCTCAGCAAGAGGTGCGTCACGCTCCAATATTCCTCTTACGATACTGACTCGCTCATAACCATAGGGTTCTCTTGCGCGTATCCCTCACTCACATTTCGCCGCATAGGAGTAATCAATCCGCTAGTGCAAACCAGCGAATTGATGCCCCGTGCGTACATTGACCTACTAGTCGCAAAATATCGAGACCGCGGCTATCATTTTTTCACACGATGGTACTTCTCCGCAGGTGCCGGATGCTTCAACGCCCACAACCACGTATTGTGTCCCACCCATATACGATCATTCGAAGACAATTTCTCGTTCTCAGGCACGTTCGGTAGCAAACGCCACTGTGGCACACTTGGCACTCCTCGAGGCGCTGTCGTCTCTCAGTGGAAGGTGGGATGGCAATTGGGCGGATATCATGATGACAGAAGTTGCTTAGTAGCCATGAAAGTGAAGTGCTGGCATAGCGTAACAGGAATCGTGCAGAAAACGGACGACATAGACTACATGTGGTAATGACGTGCTTTCATAGTTTACTTCACAAGTCGTATCTCAGCATATCTAGTATTATCATATTGATGCATATGGATGTTCCACTTAGCTACTACATTTCTGAACGCTCAAGCTGTCACGACGTATAAGATATACCCCCGTCATTTTTTACCGATCTCTAGCATCACATGAATATCATGTGATTTTGCCGAATGTCAAAATGACAGGCGCTTCACCCTTCTTTGTGCTCGTCGAAGCTCGATGACGGTCGATACGATGCTCCCTCGCAGGTTCTCGCTTGACACGGATCTTTCTTTGGGGCTGCGTGCAATAATATGGATTTTTCTCGATGTTCGGCCTCCATTTGCTATCGCCACCACTGTACACGCATAATTGCATAGCTCACAAAGTAAAGCCTCGCCCGCTGGCTCTCCAAGGCGTAATAATATATAAATGTGACTGTCTGAAACACTGCGCCGGCAACAATAAAAGCCTTTAGCACAAGAGAACAAGTGCAGGAAAAATCGGTCGCCCCGCAGGGAGGCTCGCTTTGTTGGACGAGCAGAACGAATCGCGCTTGGTCATTACCGCTTTTGGTACAAGCGGCCCCCGTTTTGGCGTGGGAATCTGTGGGGGTGCCTTTTTCCCCGTCTCTCGTTTTCTGTTTCTTACTCTCGTCTCTCATCTCACTGGCTTTTTACATATGTTCATTGAATCCTTTCACTCGACAGGCACACTTGATACCTCGAAGGATGGGCGCAAAGCGTACTTCAGCAAGATAGTGCCCCTAGTAATCTCCTACTTCATGACGGGCCCTATTATCTTGGCGATATACGGGATATGCACGCTGTGTCGCACACTCCGTAACTCTTCGAGGTACGGCACGGCTGCCACTTCAGTATACGTAAGGTAAGCAACAACGGCTCTCCTGCTGGGACGGCAAGCACTGCGTGCTCTGGCGAAGTGCTGTACCTGCATGCTGCCATCCATGCGAAGCACCGTGCATATATACCCTCGGTGTGTTGGCTGTATCAAAAAGCTCTGTGCATACATGTGTTAATGAATGGTACAGATTCCACCAGGAAGTCTCTGAATCGCTGGGATGCGACCGCTCCATCCTGCAAGTTAGCACCGACATGACAGAGAATATGTCCGAACTACACATGCATCCGTGCGTCCTGCGTGTACTCCATATCATTCTGCTAGCTGACCCATCCGTAGCCGGACCTAGACGACCTGAACATCGAGAACGTGTACTTTCGCTCTTTCCACGCGATCGTGCGCTGGCAGTCGATCCCGTGTGGCACAAGGTCAGTCGGCCCGCGGACGAAGTAGCTTGTGAGTGACCTGACGGCGCTCCGGCAGCTCCTTTAGTGCGTCTCGTCTCTCCGTCCCCGCATTGTATGCTTCTCGTGCATATAACTCTATGTAGGCTGTTCCTGACAGACGATGAAAAGGGGACTCCTTTTTTTTCGGCTTCGACTTCGACGCACCTGCAACTTTGTGTGCACTTAGGACACGATGCGACGCAACGCGTGTGAGCGTGTCGCGGAACGGGCGGAATGCAAGATCTGCGTATCTTCAGCGTTTTCAGGAAAATTAAGATCGCCTTACGCGGATTCGACTCACATTGACACAGTGTTTACTCAGCGGGAGGATAGAAGCAGGGATCGAGGAAGAGGCGGACTAGGATGGATTGGAACCGACGACAATGGATCCCGCTGGTTGTCGGTTGGGCGGCAGGGGATGGGCATGGCTGGGATTGGATGGAATGGTGCCGTGAGTAGATTGGAATGGACTGAATCAGACAAATGTAGCAGCTAGATACTTATTGTATTATATCGACATGTCGCTAAAGTTTTGGCTAGCCCTTAGACTCTCGATACACGGGGAAAAAGTCGAGCTTTGTTGCGACCGGCAGCGAGCAGCTAGCACCAGCTGGCAGCCCTACCAATCAGCATTTACAAGAGCATGCCACGTGGCGGGAGGTCGCGCCTATGGACTCTTAACCGCTTCCAATGGGAATGGGAATGGGAATGGGAATCCTTCAGTACCTATCAGCCCGAACTCGCCTGCGAGTCGTCACATTGATTGTATCTACAGGTCGCGGTTACAGGCAGCCAGAGCTTTTGAAATGATTCGTCGTAACAGTTCTCAAAGACTGGACTTCGCACGCCCCTACGGGTCAATTTGTCGGATTGAGAAACCCAACAACCAAACTTGGGTTATTGACTGACGTCACGATCACACCTAACCGTACTAGAACCACGCATGCATCAGTTGAGCTAGGGACGACAAGATGACTCGGAACGCAATGCTTTCATGCCGGCGCCTTATTGTAAGGCAGGGAGCCTCTTGGTTGATCCGATAGTGCGGGTTGATGCCGAGTGAACGCCACAAAGAAACCACCCGTCCTTCCACTCAAACCATCATTATACATGCTCCTCTTCACTAATAGCACAGGCACATCATATCTCTCAAACGATGATTCTTGAACAGCCCGTGTGATGGTCAAAAGGTACGTTCTATGATCAGAGGCGCAGGACGTAATATCCTTGACGCCACGGGTATAGACATTGTAGCTCGACCACTTGCAATCAGGCACACACATTCTGCTCGCGGGCAAGCGCAAGTATAGCTACATTCAGGCACGTATACGGTAACACTATTCGGGGCTAGCCAGCCACAAGCATTGGTACAGGGGCCCCGTTGCATCTAGGGCCGTGCTTCTCATTGTTCAGGTGCGTTCTCACGTACGCATTTTGAAAATCGTTTGTTTCATGACTCATTGACAAGCACAGTTTTTGACGAGCGGTAAGCGGATATGTATAACATACGAACATGAGAGCAGCCTTTGCCTGTACAACATTGTAGGCAACATCATCACTACGACATCTATAAATGTGTGTGTCTCTCCAGCCTCAGCTATATTCAAATCTACTTCAATCCCTTCTCGACTCGCTCTTCACGCAATTTCAGCCACTCCGGTGGTTGATCGTTGTCAGTCGTAGATCGAGTACGTACCAGTCACAGCCGTACTTATGAATTCATTCTGACCCACCGCTCACAGTATGCCATATATTCCACAGGATGTCCTCTACTCGATAACCCACCACGTCACAGACCCTGAGGACCTTAAAGCTTTGAGCGTCACGGCTCGGGACTTTACCGCACCGGCTCAGACTTATCTATTCCGGAAGACAGCAGTTACCATCAACCAGAGGAGATCCCTCAAAAACTTCACGAGTTTCCTTCAGTATACATCCTCGCCCATACGAACGTACATACACGCGCTGTATTTACGCGGAGGGTGGACCTTAGATAACCGACAAACCACTCTCACGCAGGACGACGTGCGGAAGATCATCGACCTTCTATCGTCTCTAAAGGACCTTACGCTGGATCAATTTGAGTGGATTCCACATTCTACCTCCGAGCTAATCGAGTACACTCACTCAGAACTGAAGATCATCTCCCTCCGCGATATTCACACCAGTTCACATCGAGAATCGCCGTTAGAAGTTCTACGCTTTGCCCGTAATTGGGACCGTGTTCACATTTTCGACCTTCAGCACAGGCTCGTCGTCCCAAGTATTCGACTAAGCCCTTTCTCTGCTCGTACAGTCATCTTAGACCACTGCCCCCTCTATGCCACCAACTCAGACCTGCTTGGCGCTGAGCGCCCTTTGTTGACGGGCATCGAGACGTTGCTTATGCAAGATACTGTAACCACTCAGACAGGTTTGCTCAAACAGCTCATCAAGAGCTCTCTCGAAACGTTGCAACGTTTATCCATTGAACTTTGTCCCGCTCGACGCAGTACGTATCTCTTCGATCATATTTTAATCCTTTGTTGATAACACGGAAACTATATAGTGTCCCCAGTTTCTCTTTGGAAACACGCACTGCAAACTCTTTCCAAGTGCGAAACCCTCCGATACGTTCGCGTCATTATTCCCTTGGAACGCCGGTGGACGTCCATCCCCCTAGGAAGCAGCAACTCGCTTGGACTTCATATCGAAGTTCTCTTACAGATACTTGCTGCTATGCCACGTTGCGTCCTCGCGTGTGAGATTACAGTCGATTTTCCCCTGTACATCTCTACACCCCAGGCGCGACGATTGCTCCGACGCCTCCCTTGGCAGCAAATCCAAACGTCTTTAAAGGGTCTATCCCATCTGCAGGTGGTAATAATCCGTGTCAATGACGGATTCTTACCAACCAGCCTTCGTTGGACCGAACAGGATACAATCAATGTCCGCAGTAAATTGCAAGTGCTGCCCAAAACCAAAGGTATGTTGACTCGTACTCGACAGATCGTCAGTCTACTCACCAGCGAGCAGGTTCCTTAGAAGAAACTGTAATGTACTTCTACAAGACGGATGAGGGCTTACGGGAAGCTCAAGATATATGCGAGACAGCATATAAAGAGTTCACATACGACGCCTTTTACTATGAATTTATGTAGCGTTGGGACCACTTCTTTAAGCTCGAACAAACTTACTATATTATTTAAATAACTATAAGTGTTTGATAACCACCGTATACTCCCAATCCCGTAGTCTACACAGGCTGAATTTAGTATGATAAGTCTACTTATCGGGAAATTATCGCGAGCACCGGCTCGATGTACCTTAGTTCCTTCAATCTGCCTCGCGACATACAATCCCTTTTCTACGTCTTCTGTGGGCCTGGCGTGCCACTCGCTGGTATCATCATCTACGGAATCTGGGTATAAATAATCGCAAAGGATACGAAAAAGCCAACGTCAGTTCTGACCCCACGATTCATGATGCGATCCGAGAGCAGTCGCGACTCGGAAAAAACATACCAGATCGCACTGTAATTGTCAGACGTAATGATAATGCGCTTCTGGTTCGTGTATCCAGGACTGCAATATCTCCTCCTGATATGTCTATTCCAGCACATCATGAAAACGTCTACGCCTCTTTAACGCAGTGTTAGTTCCGCCACTTTCAGCCGGTCGTTTCCTTCCGCGCTGCGCTGACATGGAGCCAACAGCATCTCCCCGAGCGTCGACGTAGTTGCTTATGCGCGCGGTGTCACGCAAAACTGATAAATGACGCTCAACACGCTGAATCAAGTCAATTCGTGTCTGCATGTCCGCTGCAAGGTTGTCTTTGTCCATGGAAATAGACGATGGCAACTCACTGGCATCTATATTTAGGGAAAGGACACGATTGCGATCGGTCATCTCAGTATACACCTCATCCCGCAGCTTTGTGCGTTCACTCAATATCTTCATATGCGTAGTCTCGTCTCTAAGGCTCCTATTTGGAGAAGTACTGATTCGTTTAAGCGAGAACGGTCTCAAGATTGCGACACCTTCCAACGATCGCGCCCGCGAAAGCATAACATATGGCGATTCTGATCCTGAACAACCCTCCAAATCAACTACTACTCGGTCGAAGGTTTGTCCCTGTACTCTATGACACGTAAAAGCATATGCCGGTTGAATAGCCACCTGCGTGCGAGTTAATTGCAGCATTTTTCTGGAATGCTTGTCGCGTATCGTCCAATCTTTGCTTTCTTCCAGGACTGGTACTTCCTTCGGAGATAAACCAGGAATATGAGGTGTAGTACTATCTGGTACGTACACTACACATGACATCAACTGGCGTTCACCGAACTCATTCAGTTTGTATCTTATCTTACGCAAAACTCCAATAGTACCATTCAATACGCCCCCCTCCAAGTCAAAGTTCTTCGATACGATAACTTTCATCCCAAGTACAAGCGGTATCCGACCAAGTAACCCAGCTGTTACACCGCTATGCTGCTCCATCAAGAACTTTCTGAGTTGTTCATTCTGGATCCCTTTCCTTAGATGGCGATCTCTACAGTAGTACCAATGTAAGTCGCGTCCCGTCTGGCATGCAAACGCCTCTACAGCCTTGACATTCAATGCGTCCTTTGTCGCATTGTCATATACTACGACAGGACAATTTCTCCAATTACGTGTGTCATTCACGGCAGCCAAACGATTCAATGTACGTCCATTTAACAGAGAATAATCATCTTCAGTGCATGATCCCATCCGTAGACGAGATAGCAACTCAACAAATCTGTGATTCTTGGTGCCTGCCTGCCGCATGACTTGCGTAAGCATGACAACCACATCCACTGAAAGCCATAATAATTTTCCATAAATTATTCGACTCGCTTTCGTCACAGATGCTTGCGAATCAGGTTTTACCTTAGGTTTTGTAAACCCAAACAGCCTGATATCAGAGACTGGTGGCAGCTGAGCGAAATCGCCAGCAAAAATGATGTTCATTCCACCGAAAGGTCCTTTCTTCCCGGTCGCCAAGGTTAGTGCTTCACTCACTTTTGCGAGCGTGCAGCAACCCAACATTGAGACCTCGTCTATGAATAGATAATCAACACCCTCCCACATCGCTACCAAGTCCTGGTGAGTCTTTGACCCAATTCTCACTGTTCGTGAGCCCGTCGACATTGATAGGGACGTGTGAAGTGTTATACCACCCACGTTCCGAGCGGCAATCCCCGTGTATGAAGCAAGACGGAATCGGCGTTCCTCCCCTCGTCTCTGGAAGAAATCACTCAGTGCATTGATCACTCTTGATTTCCCAGTGCCGCCTGGTCCATTTAAAAACATTCTCAATTGCTCTACGTCTTTTTTTGGTTGCGAAGCGTGCAATGCTATGGTGCGAAAGGCATAGACTTGTTCAACATTCAACGTCCACTCATTAATCACGTTCTCAATTTGTTCGGCTGTATCAATCGCAGAGTGCGAACCAGGCATGATACACGCTGTGGTGGTTTCGTCCTGTCCATTATGCTGTCTTCCACTTCGTGCATTATCCAAATTCTGTATCATGCCTTGGGCCATCAAGGACTCATATGTCTCAGTACGGTGCAGAGGATCTATGGTATCATTCAATTTATCTCCGGTCTTCCGTTTCAACTGATCTCGCCTTTTCCCGTAGAAACTATTCCATTCTTTTTCAAGAGAAGAGGAATCAGATAGTTCGCAACATGGACCATCTTCAATGTACAGATCGTCCGATGCTCTTAGGCTATCCCATTCATATATACCGTTCTCCACAGCAGATGCTACACATGCAGCAGTTGTTCTGGTGATGCCACCAAAACTCAGCACCCCGGTACGACTACACTCTTGTACATGTTGTAGCATCTCCTCCTCGTTTAGATCATCAGCAAGAGCCGTAGGATGCGCTATCGCCTCATCTATTTGCGCAGATAATCGATTCCGTATTATGTGCGCTCTATATCTGAAATGGTCGCCACTATTATCCTTACATTCGTGCAAGATCTGCATGTTATCCATGACCCTTCGAGCTTCAGAATTACATTCAGTAAGAAATAGCATGAATGCTTGACTCCACGATTGTTCAGATTGCCGTAGGTCGCTTGCATGCCGCCAAGGTTTAAAGAGGACTAACATCAGACGGCAGTATTTCTCGTAGTATTCAGATCGATCGCGTCTTGGCAGCGAAGGACCGATTGGAACCAGTATCGGGACGAAGGTAGGATTTACAATTTTCACCTGCTTCTTCTCATACTCCAGATGTCCTGACAGAAGACGATACGACATTCTCCTTTTTTGTTGATCATGTACCAGCACTCCTAGCTCTGCTACACTCAAAGGTCTTGAATCGCCATCATCATCCATATCCATTTCGCTGTCAATTCCATCTGGATCATCACGTTTATACCTGTTATTTTTCGACCGCTCTTTGCAGGTATGTCTGAAATACTGCCATACTGACATGCCAGTTAATTGTGATGGACGGTACACGTAGTCAGATACCTGGTCTGCTTTAGCAACAATACTGCCTGAATCGTCGTGCTCAAGTATCACGTCTTCTCCTGTGGGTCTTTCATAGTCTTCGCGCATGCCTACTTCATCTTCAGTGAGGACATCCTCATCCACATCCACATCCTCACTCCGAAGCATATCATCTTCACTATGAACACCATGGCGATCATCGACTTTCTCGACGTCCTCTGTTGCATCAAACGAGGCTGGATAGCATTCCGGACTAGGCTCCATCAAATTCACGTAAGTTTCAAAGCTAGTCCAGTACAAGTTCTTAAATTCATGACTGGGATACCTCTCTTCCTGACCCAGTAAATGCAATGCGACTTGCGGCGCCGACATCTCTTGATGCGTCAACAATGCAAAAGCACACTTCTGCAACATCCGCTTTGCTCGCAGAGATTCTGCGTCGTCTTCAATTTCATCTACAGCCAGCCGCTTGATCGCAACCTCCAGAGCTGTATACGCTACATGAGCTTTCAGTTGAGTTTTTGTTATATAATTTGTTATGTAATATAATATTGCCTTCGCAGCCTCTCCAGAACCAATAAACTTAATATCCATATTACAGCGCATGGCTCTCAATATAGTCTCGTTGAAATTATTAACTAACCCATTAAGGCAGCGCAGACACAGATCGCCAGTCTCGAGATCAAAAGATGATACTGGATGGACATTTTTCGCATCCATATCAAATCTACATCGTAGATCCTCCCCAGGCTTAACATATTTGTAGCACGTAAGTCTGTGTTTATGCCACTGACACTTTTTCACCAACAGGTGCAGATCTTCTCGCTCTGCTAATCGCCGGATATCATCAGGCAAGTCTGGATCAACCCCTCGTGTATTACAAGGATTTACCCGGCTTCTAGACATCTGAGCATGCTCATCCCCAAGTTCCGGTATGTCATTCGAAATACTGTCATCCAGATACTCTAATAACCGACTCGCGAACTCGGTGTCGCCACCAAGAACACGATCGCGAATTTGGTTAGGATTTAAGCCACCCTCCAACCACACGACCATATGGCAATGCATCGTACCCCGCCCTTGAGTTTCGACGCATCCGTAATAACCGGTGACATGCCCTAGAACACCGCCTTCCTCCGTGTATGTTCTTTTCTTACGATTGTATCCTAACAATACTTTAAAAAATGCATTCATATATAGATTGAAAAACTTAGCTGCAATAAACGGATTCCGAGCTATCGCAACAGCTTGATCGAAAGCATTCGGTATGTCCTCACGACTCATGCTATCGACGTCAATATCTTTTCCTGCTAGAAATCTGACTATAGGATTATGTGTATCTGCCGGGTTAATTGTTATATAGAAGCTTGGTAACCCCAACTGCAGCATCATGCCTCTTATCTGGTTGCGCATATATAAACGAAAGGAGGACGACCCGGGAACTGTAGAAGTCACAAGGTTAACATGCTTCATCAGTTTCACGACACGGCGCTCTTCTTCATTGTATGTTACATTGAATTCATCTCTCGCCACGCGCTCACATACTCGACGTATTGCATCCGGAGTTACGCCTTGCAGATCTTCAGCCACTTCCAAGAAGGACTCTCGTTTCACCTTCAAGCTCGATCGCAGCAGGATCTCCCTTCGTTGCAATATGTTAAAGACAACAAAAAGGAAGGAAGGATGCTCCTGGAATCGTCGGTCAGCCAATTGGAACAAATGTCTCGCATGATGTCGGAAGGACACGTTACGGCTTCTAAGCTTATCCTCAAATCCTCCAATACCGTAGGGAAAGAGTGTAGGATACATTCTCGGAAACAGTGTAGGATCACAAAACTCTGTCGCCGGCGCAGGACCATGAGGTATCTGCACCCAGCCGCCATCTTTCTCCTTAAAATGGCGAATCGCTGCTGCACGAAGCTTATTTTGAGGTGCGTGTCCGTNGACATCAGAGATAACTACACTCTGAAAGGCGAGATCACTATCCTTTGGCTGCACATCCACATTATCATCAAGATCCGTGCACAAATCATAACGTGACACTAATGCTTCTGCCTCTTTACTTGTATCCACAGACTCAATATGATACGGTAGTATTCCNTCGCTTGGAATACTATCAAGAACATCATAGTCAATTTGAATCCCCCTATACAAGGGATTATGCGCCTTTAGCCACAGGAGTGCCCTTCTCACATGGTCCTTCCTCACGGCAAGAGGCTTAGCTTTGTTCAACAACCACTCACGGGTAGGAGGCTTATTCCCGACAAAGATCACGCATACTAATGTAACGACATCTTCAATCGGGGGCGGTAAAACGGTGAGAAGACGACCTGGCTCTTGGGGATACTCAATGATATTACCCCTTAGACCACGTTGCATGTTATCCAATGTTCGACTTCCTTCCACGCCGTCATCTGTTAAACGTACGATACAACACTTCGCTCGGCATTGCGCGATCATAACCTCTTCGATATCTGTCAGTTCTTTCAGTTCATCGGNAACAGGCCCTAGGTACATCCTATTAGCCAATGCTAATGCCGGCATACGCTGACGACTCAAAGCAGACCTGCATGTGTTGCACATCTGGACCCTTTTCCTATCTGAAGAAACACCATCTGGATCTAATAATACTCCTGACAAAACACCGTCTGTAAATGGCAGCTCAATAGGAGAAGGAGCATTCAATATATCCGCATGGCATCGAAGTAAATCCAAAGGTAAATCCTCCACTGCAATCACTTCCCTCTCAGAAGATAGAACTTCTTCAGCACAGCAGGCACATGTGAACGTACGAAGCGTCTTGCTGGACGTTTCTTGTCGAAACATACGCAAGAGCTTGTCCTTCAGACTGGCACATGTTTTTTGGGGCCATGATTCGATGATAGACCGTCGCNGGCCCTGCGCTGCAATGCTCTCCGCTTCAACAGCATCCTTGTATAAAGAACGCCTTACAGCGTTGCCTTTTTCCTTCAACAACGTCTTAATGTGTGCCTTCAAGAGCGACTGCAACTGACCTCGACTGACGGTCTGCTTGTCATATTTAATTTCTTCGACNTCGCACACACNCATAAGAGGCCTTTTCATTAATTTTAACGCAGCGTACAAGTATCGCAAGCGCAGTGCCTGCCTACCATCGCTCACACCATTGGAAATAGCGTGACGTTTCCTTATTATTGCACACGCAGGTGCATCCTCATTGCAGGCGCATTCTCCCGTAGAAAGATGCTTCGTTAGTACATTACGACACTGGTCTCGTCCAGCAGATGCAGGAACTGTCAGACCGTGGGCCTGCAGTCTACAACGCAACTGGGGGACAGTTAAAGTGAAAAATGTGGTACTATGCTGCAGGGGATCTGCATCATCCTCTGGTATACTAGCATTGCCCGTAACCTTTTCATTCAAACCTGTATCAGCTGTGTTCAACATAGTATTACAATGCACACNGGTAACGGCGACATCCACGGAAGCAATGTTCGATACGGATGACCNTTCACCCGCCACAACTGGCTCAACCATACTCTGTTGAGCAGTGCACACACCCAAAGACGTCAACGAGGACGACCCACCATCCGATCGGTAAAGATGGGGTGCATCAACTCGAGGAGACAATCTTTCAATATCTGACATGTAACTCGGTGCTACAAATACCGGCACATACAGAATATCAGGTACCCAAGAATGGCCCAATGCTAACACACTATTTGGGACGGGATCAAGAATAATACCTGAATACGTGTGGAAACCACACCCTCGAATCCAATCCTGACCTAAAACCACATCAAATCCACGTAGGGTAGTCACATGCATCACAAAGGTAGATTCATACCGGCCACTCCTCGTACGCACTACAATCGGACCACTGGTCNTCTCTGTCACGACCCCCGTCGGAGAGACCCTCNCGGTTCGTGGGGCATCATGATGCGCAAGAAACCCCAACGACACGTAAGATAACTCACTCATTGGATCCACGAGAAAGACAGCAGGAAGATTACGGTACAGTCCAGTTAAGAAGCACCTATATGCCATGTCGAGTTGAGTCGGAATATTCAAAAAATAGACNAGTACCACCTACATAGTTCTATATTTATACTCGTGCCACAGCGAGAACGATAGACGATGTGTTGTGAAGGAAGTAGTGGCGGATCGAAGATTTGCGAGTAAGACTGCCCGCACCTAAGAATGCATGGAGTCAAATCAAGTCAGAACGACACCGGTCGAGTATCACTTGCGCCACAACGAGAGCAATAGACCGACGAAACAACCGCAGATCGGAGATCTGCGGGCACAAATGCCCGTGATTGCGAGCGTTTAACATGGGGTCCCCTGCCAAGAAGGGAAATTTTCGCTCATTTGGGCGCCAATGTCATTTTCCCCGCCAAACCACTAACGATTTCGATTCTGCAAGACCCACTACCGTTGGTACGTGGGAATATCCGATTAGCGGACTATGCCGACNGANNCNGCGNTNCCCNNGTNNNNTCGGTGAGATTGCTTTGGTACATTCCTCCGAGAGACGCGCCTAGCGCTGCTCAAGCGCTTAGCGCTTAGCGCTGCCAGGTACTGCCTCCGCAGATGATTCTCTACATTCAAGCGGGAAAGTTAGCCAACTATGTCGTAACTCACTTCTGGAACGCGCAGGATAGCTATTTCACTTACGGAGAGGCTGCACCCGACCCTGTAGTCAATCACGACATGTCTTTCAGGGAAGGATTATCAGAGCACGTAAGTTCCATCTTTTCTGCTTTTCCGCTCCTGCTCTGAGGTGAGATTGCTGAAGGGGGAATCGACCTTCTCCTAGGCTTGTTCTATTTGACCATAAATGTATGTCTCGCCTAAAACGCCGTCGAAATCCAGCCTGGTTCCTGATTGGCTTTTCGGCGAATTTGGACTCAGCGTTGTCAGACTTGTATGCTACTACTGAGGCACATGGTTCAGAAGATCTATTATCGGAAACTGGAATGGTACATGTTACGCCATAGTCAGGAGGACTGATGGTTCGTATCATCCGTCAGGAAATGAAATATCGCAAAGACCCTGTCCCCAAGAGCGACTATCATGAGGAGCTCGATACCGTAGGTGATATCCATGCTCTGGGGGACGAAGAGGACAAAGCAGTGCAGGCTACCCTAGGTTACCCCGCGTGCTGATGAGTCGCGGATTCTTTCTGCGCATATTACAGAGGTTTCCTGACCTTCTGAACTGGGAGGCAGCAGAGGGCGATTGGGCGAAGGGCCTAGAAGAATTTACCGATACCAGCATCGCGTGCTAAGTTAAGTAGTTCGTGCTCTTTCTTGCGGCAGTGTACCTGATAATAGATCTTGATAATGTGTTCGCTCTCTGAGAGCGGAGGCTCTGTCTTTACGGTGTACACAAATGTCCTTCGTCCAGCCAGGATATATTGACTGAATACCGATTCCTGGAGGGTAGCATGGACGTCGCGAGTAGTTTTCGAGCCTGGGTATGTGGGTATCTGAGGTAAAATAACCGTATGCCTGTTCAAGTTCTCCGGTGGCCAGTTCGCAGGGTAAGGTGCATCAAGGGGAGGCGTAATGATGCTAGGAAGTGCACCAAGTTGTTCAGGCGTTGCACAAGCCATTCCTACAACAATAGCAGCAGCTTTAGCAAAGTCTTCAATGAAGGAGATGCTCGAAGTATAAATGAAACCGCAGGCGTCATAGTACCAGTAATATATCCGATCGCTCCTCATCAGCACGTTGACGCAGAACAATCTGGTCCTAAACGTACACGCCAGGGTTTCCAGAGCGTATGATCCGGTCTGTATGAAGCTCTCGTTGAGCATATACGGCTGCTTTTCTAGAGTGCGCATACTAGAGTAGTTTCCTGGTCGCGCGCGGCACCTGCGGATCTTAGGCAACAAGTCGTCATTGTCGTCATCATCATTCTGTCGGCGACGCTTCTTTCCGATCGAGACTGTTGCCTGACACTTCGAAGTACTGGATTTCTTCGCGTCTTTACGGTCGGAAGACCCCTTGTTAATAGAACGGAGGAGTCTGGTGAAGGGACTAGCGCCCTTCAGCTCCCAATTCATGATAACATTGTGCCAGTGCACGCCTTCCAGCCTTGTCAGGGGTGGGAGTCCCCTCGTGAGACTCAGAGGGCTTTTCCGCGGAAGACGATACCCCAGTGGTGATGCTGGCTTGAACAGGTGTGTGGGAAGAACATGCTGATAGGTCGTCCTCAGCACGTGTGTTGTCAACTGTGGTGCCGGCTTCATTTGCGGTTTGTCCTGAGCCCACGACAGCAGTTGCATTTGTGGCAGAGACCCTCGTGTTGGCAGTAGGACGGGTCTTCCCAGCGCGTGTCCTCCTGAGACGTCTATCCCTCGGAGGAGGAGGAGACGGACCAGCAACAGTGGAAAGGGAAGCGAGATCGAGAGAGGAATCCGGTTGGCTATTAGCTGTGGGAGGAGCCGCGGTTGGAGTAAGGCCATCAGTGGGGGGAGACGAAGGGAAGGCGCCTAAAACAGTAGTGGCAGAAGTACGCGTAGTTCCAGGGCTTTCGTCTGAAGATTCTGTATCTGAATTTGAAAAGCGCGCAGACCGTAGTTTCGCAGCGTGTCGATGGCGGAGTGTCAGGAGGTCTGGCCGTCGATTTGCAGCTAGCTTTCCATGAGCAGCAGAGGGAATGATGTAAAAGGGATCGTTCCGCTCGACGCATATGTCGTCAATAGGGTACGCGTTGGGTACTCCAGGTAATCGACCGTGAGCCATTTGGATGATGAGGTTGATGATCGCGCAGAGGGGCCAGTAGCGTTTGTCCTCTTTGCGAGCTTCGGCAAACTGTCGAAGCCTGGTGGCCAATTCCTCATCTTCGTGCCATTGCTCCTTAGCGATGATGGACGTCCACTCTTCAGCACGTTTTGGAGTGAGACCAAAGACAGTCTTCACAAAAACATCGAACGGGACGCGTTGCGACCTCTTGAGATCCTCTCGGATGTAGGCATGAACTGAAGCTTGGTGGTGCTCGGTCATGACGCCAATGGGAAGGTTGGCGTAACGTGTGTGATGTCTCTCAAACGGCCCTTTCTTCCTAGATTCGCCAACACCGTCTAACTCCTCAGGGGAAGCGTTTTCCTTTTCGGAGAGAGTGAATTTGTCTTCCTCTTCTTCGGAAGAGGGATCGTGATCCTCCCCTTCGAAGGCGAAGTCGTTATCCGCTCCTATAAATGCGGGAGCGTAATCCTCTTCCTCTTCGACACCTAGAAGCTGTGTCAATGACATGGTTCATTCGTTAGAGAGAAGCAGAAAACGACAGAGTGGACAGAACGGAAAGGGAAGTCGTGGCGTTGGGGATGGAGGGTAACGGCAGACATACCTAGCTATATATATGGGAGAAATTCCTCAATGGCCACGTCCACGAGCGAGCTCTGCTTGTCCCAAAGGTCGCGTGAGCGGATGTGACTTCTTGTTCCGCTGGGAATAATACGAAGATCGGCCAAAGAGGCATTGGCCGGGCACTCGGAGGTCGATCACAACAACATCTAACACAGCATCCAGTCAGTATTCTCACGCTCGACCCCTTGTTCCAGAGTTTTGAGTCAATTCCAAAACTTGCTGGGACTGGCTGCAAGTGGCCGCGCCGAAAGCAAAGCTCGTCCTAACCGCGCATGTTCTGGTTGTGGGAAGCAGACCGGAAGCGGCCCGATTATAGCGCTCATCAATTGCATGAGCACGTAGCGCCAGAGGAGCCTCAGTCAGGGCGGTCAAGTAGTACCGCCATCAAGCACTGCTAACTCTGTAGAAGATCCAATATGCGAGAAATTCTCTACATTCAAGCGGGAAAATTAGCTAACTATGTCGGAACTCACTTCTGGAATGCGCAGGAGAGCTATTTCACGTACGGAGAGGGCGCACTGGACCCTATAGTCAATCACGACATTTCTTTCAGGGAAGGATTATCGGAGCGCGTAAGTTTTGTCTTTTCTACTTTTCCGCTCCTGCTCTGAGGTGAGATCACTGAAGGGGGAATCGACCTTCTCTCCTAGGCTTCTTCTATTTGACCGCAAATGTACGCTGAGCCTGAAATCACCACCTAAACCTGACCTTGATCGCTAATTGGTTCCTTAGCGAACTTTGGCTCACTGTCAGACTTGTATGATGCTGCCGAAGCACATGGTTCAGAAGAGCTATTATCGGAATGGTACGCGTTACGCCATAGTCGGGCGGACTGACAACTCATAGCATCCGTCAAGGAATGGAGACGTCGTGGAATACCGCCAAGACCCTGTCCCTCAGAGCGACTATCATGCGCGGCTCGATACCGAACGTGATACTCATGGTCCGGAGGACGAACAGGCTACCCCACGCGCTGATGAATCGCGGATTCGTTTCTGGGCGGATTACAGCCGTGTATTTTTCCATCCGCGAACGATACAGAGGCTTCCTGACCCTCCGGACTGGGAGGCAGCAGAGGGCGATTGGGCGAAGGGTATAGAAGAATTCAATCGCCTCGAAGAAGTTTGTGTCATAGTTCTACTTTTCGATATTTTTTATCCCGGCAAATTGATAACGTTGTATTAGGATTCCGAGTTCATGGAAGAGACTTTCAGAATGTTTGTCGAGGAATGTGATAACTTACAGGTATGTCGGCACATGTATTGGTGCTCTTTACATGTTAAACGTACACTCCAGGGCCTACAACTTGTTAACGAGACACCCACCTTTGGGTCGTTCACACACTCGTTCCTTACTCGGTTTCGAGATGAATTCACGAAAATACCGAGCCTGTCGTTGTCCATCCTTTCTGGAGTGGATCCTAGAAAGATAGACGTCGATGACGTAAGTCCGAGCTACTCTCACAAAGTTGCGATATTGAATTGCGGACCATGCACCAGTCTCCTTCCTTGATGAAGGCACTGAACGACGCACTCTGTTTGCGAAGCTTGAGCGAGCTCTCTACCATGACTGTTCCTTTGCAAAACCCGTCCACATGGACTGCAGGTCCGTGGCTCCGAGACCTGACCGCGGACGTGAGTTAACAGGCCATCTTTTATGCTTTTCATATGGGTATATAAACTGAACGCAACCACAGCTGAAAGATTCCTATCACGCCTCAGCGCTCCTTTCAACCCATATCGAGAGTGCGACGCTGCCATTACGGTAGGTGTCCTCAGCTGTTTGCCGGTCCTAACTCACGAATGACAGGCTCAAATCCCCCGCTTCCTCCACTGACATGTCAACGTTATGCTCATTATTGAACTGGCGGGAAAACACATCTTTTGCCTCCCTCTCTGGAGCGTTTCCGCTGTCGACGTCCGATAATTTGGAGTTCGAGCAGGACGCATACGCTCGCATTTACGATCTATCCACCCTAGTCGAGGTGCCTAACTCTGTAAGACTAGTTCCTACTCATCTCGTGATGCTACGGGAAGCGCTGATAATCTATAGCAGAGCGGGGAGATATTACCATTTGCTAGAATAGACGTCTCAAGAGGCTTTTCTAAGGGTAGCATATCCTCATATGACACGTGGGCGAAGCGCTTCCAGCCCCCGCCTTTCAGGTTCGTCCTGAGTCTGCGTTTCATAGCTTCGCGCTGATGATCTTCTGCATTATCAGCATTCACGCGCCCGCATGCAATATCCCCACATCGTTCCCTCGAATACTCGTACCTGTCGGCTCGCCTCAGCAGACTGCTGGCGCGTTCTCATCGATTGTCACATCGCATCATAGCAGCACTCTCTTCGCGGCATTTTCCAGTCTGGCAGACGATTGCCTTCGTCGCCACACGGATGTAGTGGATAAGCTGGGTTTGGAACGGGATGATGTGCGACAATTGAGAGACGAGCTGCAAGCACTTGAAGATATATACAAGGTTGATGAAGGTCTGGAAGATGTAGAAATGGACGAACAATATTGAGCCTGCGATGTAGATACATGACGCAGGACTCCTATTTTGTTCATGCAATAGAGTAGTATGGCTTGGCAGTAGTATCTCCCATGTGTTTGGCGATGTTTGATCTGGAAGCTTCATTACTTCCTTTCCTGTGTGTGCCTCTAGGCTGCTCGATATGATGCCTCCGTCCGATGACGCCTGACGGCACAGTCCCTTTCACCACAACCACCATCTACAAACCCTTACTCGACCTCAATCCTCTCAAATCCTTATTACCGTACAAGATGTGGTCCCGAAAGCTCGCAGACGAAAGCAATACCGACACAATCTTCATCGAGAACCTCGACCTCGTAGCCAACATCGGGGCCGACTGCTGGGGCCGGATCCGCTCGCAGCCCGTCGTCATCACCATCCTCCTGCATGTCGCCCGCGGGTATCTAAACT
>JANHOG010000012.1:0-44510 GCA_027627325.1 Phlebia brevispora
CTGCAGGAGCTGGTGCCTGCGGGCTTTGATGTTGTGTATACCGACACATTCTCGGAAGAGTATAAAGGTGCGTGACAGCGGGGTTGGTGAAGGTGCCAATATGCCTAATTTTTACTGGACATTTGTGTATGTAGATCTGCAGGAGTTCTTCAACCACCTGCCCGATATCTTGTCCGGTCCGGAAGCACGGTTCAGCTTCTTCAACGGGCTCGGTGCCACCAGTGAGTCCCTCTCGCCCTTCCTCACAGTGGTGCTTGTGTCGACAATCTTACTCGCATAGACTCCCTCTTTTACGACGTCTACACGCATGTCGCAGACCTCCATCTCGCTGACGCGGGCCTTGATGTTTCATGGTCCGACGTTGACCTCTTCGCCGATCCTAACGTTGGGCGCGAGCGCTGGGGGAAGACAAGGCAGTACTTCGGCGCGAGGATATATAGGCTGCCGATAGCTAAAATGCATGTTATGTAATTAATGTGCTAGTATAGGGCGGTACTTGGGTCTGCTACGGGCCCTTTGCTTTCATTTCTTTGATTGTTGCATGTATGATACACTCACGTTCAGACTCCCGCTACGCACCTGAAAACTGGCAAGCTGCAAGGCTCCTGACGGAATCTGTCCCAAGGAACAAAAAGTGTCCTCATATACCGATCCCAATTAGTATACACATACACAGGGTCAGCACGAACCAAATGAAAACTCAAGAACACAATGTTAGACAAAGTAGGAGAAAAGAAAGCATCGACGTAATAACGGTGAGCAGACACTGCATCCGCATCGGGCGCATATAGAACATGCCGAACGATAGGGAGGTGAGTCAATATGCCGTGTGTCGCGTCAGACCAAGTAGAGCACCGCCGGGTCCATCATGCAACCGGCCCATTAACCACAATTGTAGCTGTATTCGTGGTAGTCGTGGTCACGCCGACGGCCTTGCCGACTGTTGCGGCATTGTTGTTGATGTTGCTTGTACCGTTGCTCGTGCTCGCTTTGGGGATTGCAGCAGCAGGATCACCCAATACGCTGCTCACGAATGTGCATATACCGGGGAATGCCCTGATGACGAGCTTGATCGGCTTTGGCTCGTCTGTGGCGTCGAATATCCGTTGGAGTAAGTGGAATGGGTATGCGGCCAGTTAGAATGAGGTTAATGGGCGTCAGGAAGCTGGTCAACACACATGCGCGTGGCAAGCAAGTTACGGAAGACCGACGCACCGATGACGACGACCTTTCCGTGCCTCTTGAGGAACTTCCCTCCACCGAGGAGGAAGCGGTGCGTCTTCGGCACGACGACGAAGGAGTGCTCGAGGTACCATTGGCGCATCTCGTGCTGGTCTCGCGGCGTCGACGGCAAGTTGTACGTGCCCACGACCTGCACGATGCCCTTCACGAGCTTCATCACGCTCGTCGCTAATTATTCGGAACATTGTGAGATGCTGAGGCGTATGGAAAGTAGATGTGGAAAAGGTGGACGTACTGCGGTTTTCTAGCAGGTAAAGCATGCTGTGACACCCTGGTCCGTGTCCGATAAGGATCACGCGACGTGCCTCCGTGAGCCTGCGAGCATGTGCAGTCAAAAAATGTAAGTCAGAAGTAAGCACGGTGGTTGGATAGAACGTACGAGACATAGTTATCCCATAAGTATACCATCACGTCGCCCGAATAGTCGTCCTTGACCGAACGATGCTTCATCTGCCGGTGTCGTTGGCATATGAGTAGAGACAGTTTCAGATGAGTACATTACAAACAACACGGAAAGGAAGAGGGAAGAAATGCGGCGCACCTTGTTTGTCGCAAACGGCTTCGGGAAGACGTTTACATCTAACAAAGCGTACTTGCATTTCTTCACCCACGAAATGAGTTCTTTTGAGAAGTCAACCTGTATTGTAATATGTACATTTGTGAGCGGAGCACAATGGAAAAGGAAGAGTGAAAGGCGTGAAGACGTACCATGTAGGAGTGTTCGAGCTTCACATTGCACGTCGTCACGGAGTCCAGCTCCACGCGTAGGTTGCCACTGATAATGATCGTCAACATAAGCATATCTAGAAAGCCTAAGGTGAGCAGGCAAAGATATGCTTACAATTCGTGCACGAAGACCACGAGCGTTTGGTTGTCCATTATGTCTTTGCTAAAGAAAAATCACTCAGAACTTTCGGAATTTCACTTAAGCTCCCGTTAGCACTCACGTGCATGATACCTGCGCAGAGAATCGCTCTTCTAATGCAGGATTTACAAATGGTATTTGGAGCATCTCGTGTGTGCGAAAGAGGTAGTCTTGTCGGTGTGCTTTCAGTATTTCTGTGTAAATAAGCCCATGAGCTTCCACACCCAGTCAACTCAACTGCAACGTACCGGGGATGGAGAACGTTACTGGGTCGACTTCTGCAATGTGTTAAAGTAAGCATTCCACGATTCCGCCTTCTCAATTAGCACGACGAAACCCACCTTCGCGCGGTTCCAGCGCCTTAGGGTTCACACTTTTCCAGTACTTGCTTTGCTCCATCGCGACCTGCCACACTGTCTCCGTCGCATCCTCCGACGCAACCATCGGCTCAATCTCCGGCGGCGCCTCCCCAAGGAGGACTCGCGCGACAGCTAGTGCGGACCTAGAGATTGCATCGACGTTGTACCCGCCCTGGGTAATATCGTCTAGTTAGTCATCGTGAAGAATAACCAGCGGTGGCCAGAGCTACCTCAAGCGCGACGACGAGCTTCCCACCTGCGAGGGAGGAGAGCATATGTGTCATGTGTGCGTAGCCCGCGGGTGAGACATGGCATTCGCCTAGGTCATCGCCTTCCGCGGCGTCGAAGCCTGACGAGACTACGAACAGGATAGTATTTTAGCATGAGGTTAAGTGTGAGAACGGTACGGTCTCACTGATTACTAGCTCTGGTGCAAATTCCATTGCTATGGGCATTACGATTGATTGGAACGCATGCAGGTAATCCGCGTCGCCCATCCCTTTGCTCGGCCATGGGATATTTACAGAGCTATGCCACGGTGTAAGGCATGATTGAAAATGGGAGTTTTTGGACTTACTAGCCCAATCCGGCACCTTCACCGCAGGATGTCATGTTTCCAAAGGGTCCATTAGGATAATACTGTCCGTTCTCGTAGCGATGTAGGGAAATGTAAAGGACAGACGAGTCGTTATAGAAGGCACGCTGTGTGCCATTCCCTATATACATAGGTCAGTGGCGACTTTATAGTAATATCAGCTTTCGTACCATGGTGGATATCCCTTGATGGCAATCATCAGTGGAGCTGGCGTCTTGATAACATGTGGAGCTCACCAATCAAGAACAAGGACTTTGCGCAACGGTGTGAGCTGTTGCATGACCCTGATGGCAACGGCGACATTGTTGAAGAAGCAGAATCCCATATGTTCGTCGGGCTCCGAATGGTGCCCTGGGGGACGAACTATAGCAAACGATTTTTTCACTTGCCCCCGAGCTACTGCAAGCGTCGCCTCTATGACGCCGCCGCAGCTTAGTCGTGAGGCGAGTGGCGTTTGAGGATGTACATAAAGTGAAAGCTCGGTGTAGTAGTTCTCGGAGTCGGCGATGTCCTGTTCGTTCATTGCTAAGGAAATAGTTGATGAAAAAGCAGGATTATTTCAGTAGCGATTGCAGCAAATCACAATACACCTACCACTAATAGCCATGACTTTGTCCCAGAGATGTTCATTATGGACAAGAAGGATCTCTTCACGCTCTGCAAGCCGTATAGGCAGCTTCCTCATCTTCGTAAGAAGGTCCTCCTTCTTAAGTAAATCATATATACCCTTGATACGACCAGGCTGTTCCGGATGTCCAGTGAGGCACTCGTGCATCAGCATCTGCGTGTCATACACGTAGCCTACTTGGAAATCGCCTATTCGCGGCCGCGCGCGCGCTGGCTGATGCGAATTATCAACGGCGGGGCGGGCGGTGGAGCAGGAGGTCCGTTCATGAAAGCATAGACAGAATGGTTGGTATGGCGCTAGGCGGGGACGTTAGCGGTTCTCGAGGGGATGCAGACACGAGGCTTGCGAGGGTGTTGCAGAAGATTGTGAGGCATGATTCTGAGCGAGCGCGAGCGAGACTGCGCGTGCCGGCATGAAGAGGGCCCAACTAGTGAAGGGGACTGCTGTCCGCAGGTCCGTGGCACGTACGCAGGGCAGAGGTAGGATAGTGGATAACGGAGCCAAGAGAGACTTGAACCAGTCGTCATCGGAGGAGATGTTGGCGGCAGCAGAATTGAATGCAGAGGGCAGAGAGAGGGCAGTTTGTAGGGAGAGCAAAGTCGATAACGAGCATTGCAGCTTCGGCGGCTTGGTTCGCAAGCTGGTGAAATTTGGGCTGAGAGCGAAGTCAGAGACGTTCAGAACGCGAAAACAATCGGAATATAGAGAATCGATTTCACGATACGTACATACGATGAAAGCCCGATGGAGAAATCAGTGACGCTGCCCCAGTCATTTCGTACGTGAAAGTTCCGCTTTCCTGGTCGGTCGTGCTTGAACTATGTCGCGCATTCGTCCAGACAATGTACACCTGTTGCATCGAACGTAAACACGCCGCGAGGGATGATACGTTGCTGAGATATCAAAGCCTCTCGCGGAGACGGCACCGAGCTTTGTGTTGCGTATTCATCTGGTGCGTGGAGTTCACGTGTTGTTGAGAGAGCATTTCATCATTCTGAATCGATTGAACTAAGGAATTGAGCGAGTGAAAGCAGTCCTCGGAGGAGGGAGAGACGTACAACGTGCGCAATATCTGAAATGAACCTCTGGTCCCTCCAGGGATCGCATTGCCCTCTTAGCGATGTCACCAGCTTCCGGCTTCTCCTTACATCGGTACATCATACGGAGAGATGAGGTGCAGGTTGGATCTTGAAATTTGTTGATCGCGCAACGGAGAAAAGCGGTGAGCCGGAAAGTGAAGAGAAGTGTCTGGATTTCCAGCTTCACGGTAAAACGCGGGAATATGTGTGTGGGCTGTGTAGATGTGGGGTGTTTAAACATGTCAGTAATTGTCGTCGGATAGAAACTGATGTGTACAAGTAGAAACTGACGTGTACAAGTTAAAAAGAAAGAAGAGAGTGCACTGACGCAAGTGAGGAGTGAGCGCAGCCCAGACCACTCACTACCAGCGGACAGGAGAGTCGATGCATCCAGTATCCGCAGGATCCACAATGAAGATATAGCTGATGAGACGGAGGAAGGGCACATAGTCCGATTGTACCAGACAGTAATGAGGCAAGAGTCGAGCGGGTCGAGCGCACACCGCCGAGTATGGTCTACAGTGCACGCTTCGTCATGAGCCATACGCTAGCGCTCTCTCTGCACTCAAAAGACCGCTCTCAAAGAGAACAAGTTGATGTTGAAGGCAGAGACCCTTGGCGATTTCGGGTTGCAAACATCCTGGATGGTGAGGGAGTTAGCAAACGCGACATGATCGCGTCGTTGGCAGTGGCTGTAAAGCACACGCCTACTATGGAAGAACAGTATAGCCGCATGATCTAATCTACACGCTCGCGATCGTCAGATCGCGATTTGTATCTTGAAAGCGGCTGCATCGTTGTTGAGCTGGTTGAGGACCCCGTCAATGAGTCCTGCAGGCAGTTGTGGTACAAAGGTAAATGTAACACCTTAGATTATCAGACAGGATTGATAATCAATCTCTTAGGCCGCAGTGTACGCTCCTTGAGTTCGTATTTCACGGTCCGCCAGCTGCTTCACTGCAGCTCTCACCAGCAGGCCACTCGACCATTGTAACATACGATTTAGTCCTCGGGTTTTATTTACGTGTAATTACTCAAGTAAATCCGTGAGAAGTTTGCACACAAGCTCGTGTTCAGGCAGGCATATATCGTAAGGTCCGTCCTGAATCTTTTGATACCTGTAGCTAACATAGAAACCGTCAGAAACTCACGAACGCAGTGCGACGAAAAGGTAATCCTTCCGCGATAGCATATGTTTGCCAACCTTTCAAGGAAAATCCAGAACTCTGGGTGTTATGCAGCACTAAGGCGTCCACACGCGCATGCGCAAGAGCACGGCATCAGCTATTCAGTGGAATGCCTATGTAGGGCACGATTCGAGGCCTATGTGCAGATAGTATCGAGCCAAAACGGTCGTCAATCCGCATTGGTATCGTGCCGGTGTGGAACTGCACCAAGGAAGCGATGGACTAAGGAGAACAGAGAGGGAGTAGCGAGACGTTCCTCACGATCTCTGCGGTGTGTAGTCGAGACATCGAAGGGACATTCTCATCAGGAAACGAGGCGCGGAACTGTATGTTCAGGTTTTCATGAGGCCATGTACTGCTTAATCATGGTGACGCTACCACGTCTCCGTAGATTCACGTAAGCTCACCCATCACACAGCGCATATGAGCTCTGTACTCCCCTCAGTTGTAAGAAACACTATTTCATCTGACGCTCTTGACCTTCTGTTGGGTAGGGCAGCAATCTTGTGTACAAATGTTCGTGCAGGGCTAGTGAAGAAGCCGGTAGATGCACTGGGTCTCAGCGATCATGGGATATATAAACCGGTGGTATGTAAACTCTCTAATAACTCATTCTCTTATCTCACTGCTTCACACATTCTAACAGAACCGCGGCATATTAGCAAGATGTCCGCAACATCTCCAGATACAGAGATAATAAGTGCATACAGGGCAGAGTGCGTACCTCAAACTGTCACGTTTGAACGAATTCAGACCCATCCCATACCAGTTTGAATTACAACTACTCCGTGTTTGCTACACTAAGTGAGTAGAAATGCTTCTTCGCCACATAGACAGCGATAGCCGACGGTGAATTTTCTCTTCAGCCATTGTTTGTTATGAATTCCTGGCCACATTTCGACATGAATATGAGCTCGTTTGGAAACAGAGATGGACAGGTGCTACATGGCTATTCCTTGCAAACCGGTATTCAGCATTGGCACTTCTAATTATACTGATTTCCCCGTCCACTTCTGAAGTGCGTTACTCAGCAGCTGTTGTAGAATTAGCTAACCCCCCATGCTGTTCTTAGACGTAAGCTTTATTCACGAGTCGGGTTTACCATGCTCTTATCACATTTTAGATGTTACAGCCACCCTCTTCAATATTTTCTAGGCGTGTTGGAGAACCTACCCACGATCATTATAGCTGGTGCGTCGCTCCTGTTCCACCAGTAAGATAACTCACACCGTGTTACTGTAGTGTTCTCCAGTTTGCGAGTATTCGCATTACTGGGTCATGCATATATCCCTGCCGCATTCACACTCGCTCTCGGTGTAGCTCCATTTGCCTTGGGCTTTGTAAGTCCTGCAGTGCCTTGTTTTCAGAAACATGTGTCATTGACACCCCACCATAGTACCAGGGCAGTCAGGTCACATCTTACTACATAGACGACCCAGTACTGGGCTCATCATGTTACTTCAATTACCTGATATCGCCCTCAGTTCTATTTGAGTGAGTTGCACCTCACCCATTTTCATGTTCTCTCACTCATATGTTTTCCAGTGGTAAGAATTGCTCTGAACATATCATGATGGTACTGACCCATTTGACAGTGGCTCTTGCGGCTACATTGTCCTCGATAGCCGCAGATGTTATAGCGATCGTGATAACATGGATCAAGATATATCGTCATGTACGAGAGGCCTCGTCCACTGGCGCCGACGTTAGTTTCGGTGCAGTGCTTTTGCGATATGGTAAGATGTTGAAAATCTCAGCGGAATTTACAGCTGATGATTGAGAGACAGGCAGTATGTTTTTCATGTGAGTGAATGCGTACTTTGATATGTGTTATGATCTGGGCTGATATCGAAACTGCATGCAGAGTCTTTTTCATCCTGAATCTCACCGATGGACTTGCTGTGCTTGTCGTATGCCTTATTTTCCATCACAATCCTCAACACGGAACTGACATAGTTGTATATGGATTCTGTTAGCCATCTCTGATATCGACAAACCCGTTCACCATCTTTGCTCAGATGTGAACATTCTTGCCAGATCCTATTCCTCATAACTCTGAAGTGGCACTGTTCTTCTAGACTTCCAAACATTATCCTATCACGGTTCCTCATCAACCTCCGCCGAATCAACGTCCCAGAATCTGGCAGCGCAGCCCGTTTCTCGCGTTTCTCCCTGCCAAACTTCCGCATGCCGAGCATCCCCAGCATTATCGGCAACCTCGGGGAGCCTCTAGCTGACAATGAGGACGACCATGACGAAGAAGACCACGCTGTTGCCGAGGCATACGAAGAGCGTGTGGGCGCGGCTGTCGGCGCTGGCGAAGATGTCGGGGGGTCAGATGTCATGAATATTGGTACTCTCGAGATTGAAGAGGTACGGAGGTCTTGCAAATCTAGCTCGCTGCGCCGACGTTCAAACCAATCCTGTGCAGGTTCCGGCTGAATTGGTTTAGGCTTACCATCTGTGGCCGTCTCGGACATACATGTCGGATAGCCCAGACCCTATTTAATATCTGTGACCCTGATCTACGCTCAGGACAGCGTAGAATACAGACGGTCATATCCGCGCTATCCTTTTACTCGAGTCTGCTTGTACGTAGATTGCCCGTTCTTATTTATAGCTGTCTCTATTTATGTATCGTATGGGACTGTTCGTGTACAGCTTTCACCATAGATTGGCGCATTCTGCAGATTGCGACCTATGTTATTATTATCACCCATGAGACTGAGTCAAGAAAGATCTACTACGTCATGAAATGGAAAACAAGCTATGTTTTGTCCTCCACAGTCCTCACCTCCAGCACTTCCGCATTGCTCACGGTAAGGTCTGAGTCTGCGAGAGAATTGCCTGCGCCGTCAGGAGGCGCTGCCGCTGGTAGTAGCACAATTGCGAACATCTAATGTGCAGCACGGGGGTGCTCACGAGTGTATCATTTCCAACCTCGTAGACATCAGAGGTACGCAAAGCAGCCCTGGTTCCCTCGGACGCGATGTGGCTCACGACGACAAGGCTGGAAACGTGTCCGGCAGTGGCATGCTCATGCGCCTACGCAAGTTCGCCAGTTGTCGTATCCAAGCCGCGCCTCCCTGTTTCATTGGGCTTCGAAGAAGCACCACAATATGTCCCTCCCTCAGTCCACACCGCAGTCGCCACCACGACCCGTCACCCATTGCTCAATATGTCACTGAAGTCGCGACCGCAGCCTGCGAAGTTGACGACCACCTGCCGTGCCTCCAGCCTGTCCATGGCGACTCCGTTGCGCGCCGTATCGAGCCATCGTGGCACTAGACACTCAAACATATCCTGTGGAGTTGTCAGTTCATCAGTTTTTGGGGTCGGCGAAGGAGACAATCGAGACGCACGATGCATACGATCCTCCAGGTGGACCGCTGATCAAGATGCGCCCGCAATCTCAAATTTCTCCATCATCAGATGTCTCGCGAAGAGTGGTTTACATTGGTGCTTCTTTGTCGTGCGTGCGCACTTCGAAAGCTTGAGGAAGAACGCGATATGCTGCAGCCGCAGCGTGCAGGTTGGGACAATATGCACAGTTGACGCGTGAAGAATGACGAGGGAGCTTGAGGGCGCGGAGTATCTGATACAGCATCAAGCGTGCGTGGGTGCGTTCGATACAGAGACGTACTCGTGCTATGCGTTGGTAAAGCCAGGGCAACAGTCACTCGTACAAATTGTACAACAACTTCACGACTTGGCTGCTCTTGAAGCTCAGCTCCGGGGGTCTGTCAGTTTCGAATACGTACTAGTGGCTAGCACGCACTCACCATTTTCCAGCTCTGAGCAAGAGCATGATGCCGACAGGAACCCGTTGAACTGAAAGTCGCGTGCGCGCCCAATCTCACCTTCGTCGCGTGGCTAAATCGGCCATCACCGAGCTTTGTGGCGTTCTCGTTTAGGGCATCTCGTGGTCCGACTTGAACTTGATTTCGCCGACGTTTGTGCTTATAATTACTGGACCAAATCATTAACGTTCCGAACAGGAATTAATACGAAGTGGGCGTGCTTGGTGCTGTGAATACGTATCAATCTGGGTGCTGGTGACGTTTCAGACTCAATTTGCATGCTGGCCTTTAGCTATACTGTCACCATCCCCCTTCGATTACATTTTCCTTCGCTGCCTTGCAAGAATCGATGAGTTGACGGGGCATTTAGGCGATGCACAGACCCACTAATACATGCCATAGTCATCGACGTTGCCTGCTCAGGACTATCGTCTCGACTGCTTCCCAAGTTCTCGATACAAAGCATCAAGATCCGTGCAGGACTGTGCTACGATGCTGAACACAGCACCGATGCCACATCAGGCACTACTAGTGGAACTGAGGGGGGCACGCATGGTCGTTGCAGCGTCGCATGTGCATTCATCAGTCTATCACTGACATCTGCACCGCCATTTCACTTCGTTTTGCATCTCTTGTTCACCGACGCTTTTCCTCTAGGAAAGGGTTATCTCCAGTTTCCCAGCTGCGCTAGGCAGCTACACGTATCATAATGAACGAGCTGCACGTACGCTATCCTCACTGTTGCCGAGCTGTCGTGGCTACATCCACACCGCAGTGAGCACAGGTACCTGCTGACATACTAAGACACTACGAGATACTCAGTATTGCTGGTGTAAATCTTTAGTTCTGCAAAGCGGTAGGTATTCTAAAACGCTAGCTGATCTGGAAAACTTCGACGTCTTACGTCCTTTACCGTCCACAGCTCGTTTCTTGACATTGACATTCTCAGACACCCCTCAATGCAACGGAGCGCACTAACTTCGCCGTCATCAAATTCGCCTACTGCCGTCAATGCGCCCTGTACGGCTGCAAAAACTATATCCAACTCCGTAGACGTCGCACCTTCCTCCTCGATACGTACATTCTCCGCAGGCATACCACCTGTGTCCCCCACACTCGTGTCCCCGACATGCATCCTCCACACGAACACCTCAAGAATGGCACCAAGCGTGTCCTTCGCCCCGCTCCCACACGTTGCCGCTGAAGACAAGCCGCGCAAGTACACTGGCGGCGCGCTGCTAGGGATTGTCACGCAGTCACACATGCTACGCGCCGTACCGGCTAATGCAAATCATGAACGATGGGACAGGCGGTGGGATGGGAGGTGGGTTCATCGAAAGCATGGGCGGGATCGGAGGTGTGGCGCTCGGTGGGGACTTTGGCAGTTCTCGAGGGGACGTAGATATGAGGCTAGGCGGGAGGCATTGCAGGCGCCCGCGCAGGTTGATTCTGAGCGAGTTGCGAGTGAGAGTGGAGGCACNGAGCATGAGTGCAAGTGCGAAGCGCGTGGGGCCGGAGAACAGGACGGCTGTGCGTATCCACGATGCAAAGAAATGGGGCGTGTTCCGGCGTATGAAAATGCGTTCAGGAGTCGGAGACGAGGTAGATGAGACGCCAGTGGGGGACACATCAGTAGGATCTGAGAAGAACGGGGAAGCGAACGAGCGCAGCCAGCTGACAAGGAGCGCAGGAAGGTGACCAGCGTGGTCAGCAAACTGGCGACTTTGGGGCTAAGACCGAAGTCTAGGGCTTCAAAGGCGCGATGACATGTGACAGACAGAGAATAGGACAATTGTACATACGTGTTCTGAAAGCTCCAAGAGGCAGCGATATTGCGGTAGGCATTGCGTGCGTGATAGCTCGGTGTTCTTAATCGGAGTGCTTGAACCGTCGCGCGATCTTGTCCTGTCCCGGTGTCGAGAGAACAGATACGGCCGATGAGCGTTGTCTGATGAACTGTTTGGAGGGAGGGATCGAGGGGACGAAAGCAGCTGACATTGCACTTACGGGAAAAATAAGTCATATACTGGTCATAAAAGGTCAGTCAGATTGTATTTAGGAAGGAGAACGAGACGTACAAGGCAGGCAATACTTGAACTGGACCCGAGTCCCCCGAGACCGACCTATCTCTACGTATCGGTAGACCACGCTGATAACTTTGAGACTTCTCCATGCGTCAGAGATGAGTATGAGATACCGACGCATGAGGCAGATCAAAGTGCGTTTGAGGAGTACAAGAGAAAAGGCGGTGTGAGGTGAAAGATGAAGGTGGAGCCTGAGATCGTGCGCGGTCTGATCCATCAGATGAGCACACGCATCAAGCTGTGCAAGCCTAGAGCATTACAATGCCTCAGAAAGTGGTGTGGGATAGAAACTGAGATGGGCCAACTAGAAGGAGTTGAGAGTGGGCTGCCGCGGGTGAGGAGCCGGGTGTCAGGCGAGACGACATGGTGGGTGTAGGAGTCCAAAGCGGTGAGGTATATTGGCGACCCGGCATGCGAATGAGGCTATGGTAGTGTAGAACTATTGTTGAGCACACAGTGGTGAGGTAGAGGCCGTGCAAGGCTCGGGCGACGCGCAAACTAGGGTCTACAGCGCGAGTATCATGAGGAACTGCACGCCAGGGCCCATTGCGCCGCCTTGACACTGCCGCATAGAACCATTGTAGCGTCCAAGCAGATGTTCTTGATGAGTTCGTGACGTGAAGCTCATGGATGGGAGTGAGGAAGTTGATAAATGCGACCGCAACGCGTCGTTGGTCGTGGCGGCAACTTGAAAACACTGGGCGCTCGTGGATAAAGCGTACAGCACTGCGCGCCGTGATTCGTCGACGCTCGCGCATGGCCACCGTCATCTGCATCTTAGAGACAGCTGCATCTTTGTGCTGAGCTGGTCGCTGACCTCGTCGATGAGTCCTGCATGCAGTGACTGTTGATATAATCGATAATCAAGCTTTCGTCTCGTATCATGAGTCTCTGCAGTCTGTCAGTCGTTCCACCGTGACTTTTACCAGCAAGTCATTCAACGTCTCGAATACATGATTCAACCGCGGTTTCTTTCAAGCGATCTTGCCTGCACAGGTCCGTGAGTGTTACAAAGGTTTGCGTTAAAGCGTATTGTAAGGTCTGTCCTGAATCTTTCGATACCTATGGCTAACAAGGGAGCTGTGACGGTCAGAAACCCGTTAACGCAACTCAATGAAAGTGTAAGGTAATGACATTTCTGTGTGCTTATCAGCTTATCAATGAATCTCTGTGCTAAGCTATGGCCTCGGTTCTGAGCCCTTTACTGCTCGTCGGACCAGGAAAGTGCATCACATCCCTCACGATCCCAAACTTACATCTAACAGATAATCATCCTTGTCAACAAGCAGGTAGAACAGCGTGATACTGATGTACGACACCTCTCACTTTGCACTGCCAATCCTCTATATGTCGGCCAAGATGCTAAACAGGAGCGCTGCGGGCCCTACACACATGCCGCAGCACGTAAGAAATAGCAGTATGTAATCCGCAGTCTTACAAAACTCAATTGAATGATCTATAGGACGCTAACAGCCATCAGCGAGTCCCAGCGTCGTGTATAAAGATTCTACAAAGACGTGGACCGCCTTACTATAGCGATATTGCAGTACTCCCACGGTTTCGTAGTGCCTTGCACATCACACGAGGCACCCAGGCTCTGGACTCTCCTTGCCAACTTAGAAACACTGTTCCATATCGCTGCGTTTATCCGCTGTTGGATAAGGCAGTCGGTTGTATGGATATTTATTTGGGCCCAGCAATGAAGCCGGTATGTGCTTTGACTCACTGGATATGCATATATAAGTAGTACGTGAGCTCTTTAATAACAGATTCTCTCGCTGTTTCGCTACTCGTTCCTTTCTAGGTCCAGTGACATATCAGCAAGATGTCTGCGACAACTCCAGATACGGAGACAATAAGCACATACCAGCAGAAGTGCGTACATCCGAAGTGCCACGCTCAGGCAAATCTGAAGCCGTCATACGTCAGCTTGAACATCAACTACATCACATATGCTGCACTAAGTGAGTTCCAAAGCTTCCGCAACACAAAGACAGAGATGACCGATCCTGGATATCAATTCCAGCCATTGTTTGCTATGAATTCATAGCCACGCTTCAACATGAATACGAGCTCGTTTGGAAACAGAGGTGGACAGGTGCTACATGGCTGTTCCTTGCAAACCGGTATGCGACATTGGCGTGTATAATTGTAGTGAGAGCCCCGTCCAATCCTGAAGTGCGTTACGCAGCAGTTGCCAGTGTTGTAGAGTTAGCTAATTCACGCATTGGCCTTAGATGTAAGCTCCGTTCACAAAATGGATTGACCGCGGTCTCATGGGCATCCTAGATGTCACAACTACAGTCTTCAAAGATTTATGGTAGTGTTACTGAACCTGCCCATACTCATCATAGCCGGTCCGTCCTTCGACTCCACCGGCAAAATCACTCACCCTGTGTTTCTATAGTGTTCTCTGCTTTACGAGTGTTCGCGTTACTGGGCCACGCGTACATCCCTGCCGCATTCACACTTGCTCTCGGTATAGCCCCTGTTGCATTGGGCATTGTAAGTGCTACAGCACTTCATTTTCGCCATCATATGTCATTGATACCCCATTATAGTACCAGGAGAGTCAGGTTACATATAACTACGTAGATGACCCAGCACTAGGCTCATCATGTTACGCCAAGTCCCTGATACCTCCCGCAGCTTCATTTCAGTAAGTTGCACTTCATTATTGTTGATGTTCTCTCACTCACATATCTCGTAGCAGTAAGAATTATTCTGACCATATCATAGTGATGCTGACACATTTGACAGTGGTTCTTGCAATGATATTAGCCACGATAGTTAATGATGTCATAGCGATTACCATAACGTGGATTAAGACGTACCGCCATGTACGGGAAGCCTCGTCCATTGGCACTGACATTAGTTTCAGTGCGGTGCTTTTGCAATATGGTAGGATGTCAAAGCTCTCCGTGGAATTTGGAGCTGATCATTGCGAGACAGGCAGTCTGTATTTCATGTGAGTGATTGTGTAACTTGATATCCGCTGTGATCTGTGCTTATACAGGAACTGCACGTAGAGTCATACTCATCGTGGACCTCACAGATGGACTTGCTTTGCTTGCTGTATGCCTTTTTTTCACCACAAGCCTCAACACAAAACTGACATTATTGAATACGGATTCTTCTAGCCATCTGTACAACCAATAGGCCCAGTGGAAACCTTTACTATTATGTAAATTTTCATACTATGCTCCGCTTCTCATAACACTGAAGCGGCATTGATCCCTAGACTTCCAAATGTTGTCTTATCACGCTTCCTCATCAACCTCCGCCAAACCGACACTGAAGAATCTGACGGTGCAGCCCATTCCTCGCGCTTCTCTACACTGAACTTTCGCATGCCTAGCATTCCCGGCATCATTGGCAACCTGGGGGAACTGCTAGCTGAGTATGATGACGACGCAGATAACGAGGACGCCGTTGCAGAGACATACAAAGGTAGTACCACCGGCACAGCTGTCGACTCTAGCGAAGGGGTCGGAACGTCACATGTCATGAATATTGGTAGTGGCGAGATCGGGGTGCGGGTGTTCTGCTGATCGGTGCTGTCGTTATGACACTCATGAAGCTACTCCGCAGGTTATAGCACAGTCTGTTTAGCCTGGTCGGCGACGACAGTCTCAGCCGTGCGCGTCCGGCCTTATTTATTGCATTGAGAGCCGATCCTGCGCTACGAAGTATGTAGAACTCGAACTCGGATTGAAGCCACGCTGTTTTCTTGGCCGAAAGTCTTTACTGCGCGGAAATTGCACGATATTATCTATGCTGGCCTACGTCTATGTATTGTACAGAATAACTTCTCCCGCACGCTAGCTTACACACATACGCGCCGCAAGTTACATACACCCGCGTCTCTCGTCAGCATCGTCCGCTTTCCGTATGCACGCGGGATACTGTCGGGCGGAAGCCGCAGCGCACCACTTGTCACTGCGTAAGACGATACACGTCTCGATTAATTCTCTCGTCCGCAAGTCATTTTAAGAAGCTCGCCGAGCATCACGCAGCGAGAGTCGACTCGCCATGGAGATGTGCGTGGTCACTCTAGATACATGACGATGGCCAGAGGGATAGCACACAGGTGAACGAGAGGCAGGCTGCGACATCTGCTGCAGCGCCACTTGCGAGCATACTGGAAGCTTCGGTCTTACGGCGGTGGCGCACGGTTTGTTGCGATGTCGAAGAACCTAACCTTACGAGGCCACGAGGCTCTTGGGTCAGGAAGCGGAGAGGTGCTATCAGTGGTGATGCGCAGCACACGAGCACCGGCCGGACCGGCGAGCTAGAACCGCCTTTCAGCAATGGGCTAGCGAGATTGCGGTTTCAGGTAAGAAGAACGCAAAGTTGGCGAAGTAAGTTGGCGAAGTAGGCAGTCGTGCACAAGCCTGCGGAGCAGACGCGACAAGGTGGCGCTGAAGTCGGCACGGGAACCAACAAGGTCATGACCAGATTGTCGGAGCAGGAACGCAGGTGTCGGGCCGGTGGTGTGGTCAGCAAGCTGGCGGGTTGAGGGGCTAAGTGCAAGCTGAAGGCGTGAAGGAGGCTATAACGTAGAACGCCAAAGGAGCCGCCGCAATGTGAGATGTGCATACACCTCCATATCCATTCGCAGTTTGACTCCCTCTCAGACGGTTTCCTGTCCATGCCTGCACCACAGTCAAGCCCTGGACGGTCTGTATCATGCCGCATTAGATCACTTAAACGCTTGCGTTCGCAGTTCTGGTACTCACCTCCTGCTGAGATAATAAGATGCAGGCTCCAGCAGCTGAAGCCGCATATACGTCCCGTGCGCTTCCCTCCTCCTTAATGAAGATCCAAACTGGAGAAAAGTATCGCAGGTGATAGACGTGCTCATGGCTTCACAGTGTATGACAACTAAGCTTTATCTACACCATCTTGGGTGGCCATATCGCGCTCTGTTACGCTCCTGAAGACAGTACATGCAGGGCAGCATGGGAACTAGCACTGTTTTGGACCAATGAAAAGACGGATCCGCAGCGTGCGCCTCTAGCATGACGACTCCGAACGCATCGGGATTGACGGCGGCAGGGCTGAGGAACAGAAAGTGATGGAAGAGCGGTATCTCCGCACCGACTGGAAAGAAGGATCGTGTAGTGGGGGCGATTGGAGACGTCCGTACGATATTCGGGAAGACTAAGTGAAGTGTATCACGGAATATTAGTGGTTTTGCCTTTCGCGCGAGGATAGCCGAACGTACCCATCACACATTACTACAGCTAGACCTCGAGTTCGTCCACCAACCTTCCTATATGCGTACTCCTACGTATCGCGCTGAACGCCTCGTACGTTCTCCTGAACAGCCATGATGCATGAAGAGACCGGAGCATTGCCTGTCCGAGTGCGCTTGGCGAAATGGAAAGAGGCAGGTCTTTGAATGAGAAATTGTGCGCCTTGCGCTTTGCCCAAAGGCGCAGGTGCGGCACGTGTGTGCGTCTGTTGACGATAGTAGTTGGCGGAAATTGAGGGGTACGGATTCGAAGGAGGGTGGGTTCATGCATGCGAAGAGCGAGAGCAACGTGAGGAGCGTGCTGCTCGCAGAAGTAGCGCGAAACGTGTGAATGGAGATCACAATGCGGGAATCCGGCCTTGGAAGCTCGACGATGCGCACCCTAAACCCATCGTTATAGAGCCGAACGGCAGTGAAGTATAGGCTGGGCAGCATGGTGAGGATGGTCTAAAGCGTGTCCAGCCTTAAGACTTGCATACCATAAGTGTTTCTGTTGTAGATACGGAAAAACCAAACAGGAAGGGCTGGCGTTGAAGGTAGGGACGAACGCGCAACGACTTTGTTCACATCGTAATAGCGGCAGGACAGGCGATTACGGAATACTGGTATGACCACAGTCTCATCTACGCCAATGTCTCAGCACACTTATATTGAGGGTCAGCAAACAAGAGAGAGGAGACGCACGATGTGTGATCCTCTGACTCAACCTCGTGCAACCCTAAGTCTGTGGACTACAAAACTATAGATCCCCCCTTCGTATGACGCGTTAGGCGAAGAACGAATGTGTTATCCGCTCGACGTGCACTTCGCACGACCCAAGAGGAACCTGCCACAAGATACGCTTCGTGCTTTCAGCTTTGCAGGGAAAGGCGGCCGTGTTGGGGAACTGTGGAGTGCGCTGCAGCATCGATAAAGATCGTAGGAGGCAGCTGAGGCGTGCACGGGAGACAAACATCTGTGCGGATCGACCGCGACGTGTTGAGGACATCTGTAGCATGTGGCGGCTCATCGTCTTCGTCGCTGCGTGCCTGATGAGTCTGTTTGTTGTTCAGAACTCAACCTGTGCGGTCGAGGTTGAGTGTCTTCATGAGGGCGCGGCTGATGCGGAAAGCAGAGCTGCTCGACAGTTTCATGTTCCGGACGTCGTGGTTAGCGCTAAGCGGAGGCTCGAGGCGTTCGCCAAAGTTAAAGACGGCCTCAGTGATAGCCGTCGTACTACCGCAGGCGCTTTGACGATCGGCCTTTCGACGACTCGGACCTCTTGTAGAGAGCACCCGCGGCGAGTGCTGCCCAACGGTCACTATGCGTCTGCTACTCACAAAACTCGGAGGCAGAGGTCCGTGAGCTAGCAGTATGGAGCGTCTACAAGCACGGGCAAATCCACTTTCAAAGATCAACTCGAGTACACACGTCGGGAGACTGGGGTCGCGGACTCGCGACTCTAGCTGTTCTTAATCACATTTATCCCGTTTCAGCTCGTCTACCGTTCCATTACAGTATTGTATTGTGCAGTATGAAGTCGAATTCTCAAGCATTATGTACTCAAGCATCAGGCATAGGTAGCCTCTTGTCATGCCGCGTAGCAGGCTTTGACCGCAATGAGATCGTTAGTGCTCGCTCGTGAGTCCCTTACCCCTTGCCTAGGGAGATATTCGATTTCTCTTGAATCTATTTTGAATGCTATTTAGCCAATCCGCAGCGATTATTGATCACGTCGGCTCCCGAGACGTACAAGAGGACGCCTAGGCCCCTGCGTCGTCGCCATCACGGTTAGCCACTGCTTCTCCAACAGCGTAGCTGCTCCCGTGGGCATACCTGGAGTAAATTTTAAAGAGCTGGTTGTACGGAAGAACGGGTATGTGGACTGGCGCTACCCAAGATTATATTGAACCCGGATTCACCCGCGCATTCGCAGGCCCCGCTCAAATGTGACTTCTGCTGCGTTCCATATACAAACCTTCGCATATAGACAAGCGAGAGGCTATCCAATGTAGCACAGCATTGCTATTCTTCGAGTTCGCGGGCGCAAACTTTAACGTTCGTTGGCCTTTCAGGTTGCCAACTGACTGCCAAGGACGAATCGTCGCCCACGATTCGGTGAGTCTTATATCACAGCTTGATGTCTATTCTCTATTCAGCTACCCTGAAACAATCATGGTAGAGGGCGTCGAGCTACCCGTGACGTGGATCCCAGGAAACGTACGATAAGATCGTAACAGTGGTGCGTGTAAATGTCAGACAACGATGTTTCGGCTCCTCGCGTGCTGCCATGTGCTCGCTGGCTGAGTTGCAGATACGCAGTGGGTGGATTCCGGCTTCCATCTTTTTCCTGCAGATTGAGTTTTCGCAACGATAACACTGATTCTTCATCATCAGATACAGAATTCGAGAACTGTTCGCGTTCACAGCGCCGGAAGGCCGCAGTATGTTGGCAATAGATGGATTAATGCCGCTCAATTCATTCTCAATGTGAAGATCATTATCCTCAATATGAGGACAGTTTCCAACAATGTGAGAAGATACGCTTTCAGAACGAGATGGGTATGCCTATGCGGACTGGTATATGCGCCCCAAGTTGACAGGTAGAGGATATATAACAGTGAAATCTGACTATAGTCGTATCCCAGCCCCTTTCAGGTCGCAGCTCCCATCGTTCCCTGCTCTGGATCACCCAATCAACTAGATCTCGATGTCCACTGACAATTCCGCTATCGTAGCCGCGTACGAGATCGAGTGAGTGCTTGCAGTACCTTTCCACCTGGGCGAAACTGACTGTGTATCGTGATAGCTTGTGGGGGAACTATGCTATCGTGGCCGCCCTCAGTAAGCAGCGCCGCTTCCCAGTTGCTCATCGCACGTCCGTCTGTCTGACCCAATTGTAGCCCTCGTTTCCTACGAGTTCATGATAACCTTTCGCCACGAATACGAGTTTGTTTGGCGGCGGAAGTGGTCGGCTGCCACATGGCTCTTCCTCGCAAATCGATACCAGATGCTATCCGTCAACATTGGACAGGCCGTGCCGTATAATGCCGCAGTACGTAGCTCATGAGTCGAACTGTACAACTAATGCAGATGGTTTTGCAGGCGTACGGCCCCTCGTTTTCGTCTGATCGGCTATGATCTAATCGGAATCTAGGTGCTCTAACTCGTCTCTGCAAATCTTTCTCAACGTGCTTTTTGAGCTATCAACCCTTATTATGGCCGGTATGCTTCCTCTACGAAGTATGCCAAGCGACGTGCTCATGAATTCCTCCAGCATTTTCAGCTTTGCGTGTCTTCGCTTTATTAGACCGGGCGTATATCACCGCCAGTGTCATATTCCTGCTCGGTGTGATCGCGGTCGTGGTAGCTCTTGTACGTCGCACCGCGCCATGCTAATGCCGCTCTATATCACTCACATCGTATCATAGTACCAGGATTCGCGGATTACGTATCAGTTCGTAGACGATCCGGTACTAGGTTCTTCATGCTACTTTGAATTCCTTGTGTCACCCTCGGTCGTATTCTAGTAAGTCGCACCGCTTCCGCTCGTTGCACCGTGACCTGTCTAACACGTACTGCTCTTACCATAGCAGTAAGGGATGCCACTGACCGATATTCGCCCTTGAAACTAACATGCTCGACAGCGACGCTTGCGTCGACATTATGTTCAATAATTGCGGACGTCATAGCTCTCGTCACGACGTGGATCAAGACATATCGTCATGTAAGACAAGCTTCCTCTCTCGGCGTGAGCGCTGCTCTCAGCGAGACGCTTTTGCGCTATGGTAAGTGATTCAGAAACGCTGTACATCATGTCGATAGTCATAGATTTTGCGACAGGCACTCTATATTTCGCGTGAGCATGCGTTCGCGCTGTCTGTAGCCATGATCGATGATTGCTGACACCCACTGCTTGTAGAGTTTTATGCATCTTGAATCTTACGGGAGCCCTCATTACGCTCGTTGTACGCCAGCTTCAGCTTCTACCTCGACATATCACTCACATAAATTTTGTGCGGACTTGCATTAGCCCGCCTGGCAATCAGCTTCGATAATCAGTAGCTTCATAACCACGTAAATCCGCCGCCATCCTCCGCTATTTACACTGCTGATATTTACTTGTTTCTAGACTCCCAAGCGTCATACTCTCGCGGTTCCTCATCAACCTACGGCAAGTGGACTCTGCGGGGCCCGGCGAGCACAGCACACCCCTCACGAGCATCAGTGCTTACGTTCCGCATACCGAGCCTCTCCAACAGCATTGGTAATCTGGGGGAACCGCTGGGCGACGGTGAGGAGATCCTCGACGACGAGCCTGAAGAGGGTGGCAATGGCATGGCATCTGGGGACTGTGCAAACATGGTTTCAATCTCTGAAGGAGAAGACGCATTAGATATGCTGGACATCGGTACCGTCAAGACAGAAGCTGTAAGGAATTCTTAAATCATTGTCTTATTCAAAATGAATTCATTATCGCTCACAGGACACAGGGCATTTGGCTTGATCTCGCGGCGGCATAGGACCTGTGTCAACACGAGGTTCTGGACGAATATTGAGCTTCGAACAACTCATACATCCAAAATGGGCTCAATACGTCATGGTAGCGTACGGTGTATCTTCGTTTGGACTATCTCTGCATTTAGGGCTATGCGCTTTATGTGTATGTCTCTAATATGCACTGTCGCTGGGATTCTGGGGGGTTATCTAGTTCGTCCAATAACGCTGCTGCGGACCCGGCAGCAGTCTCGTCCTTGACATCTCATTACCAGTGTCGCACGAAAAGTAACGAAAAGAGAACATACCTCGAGAAACTCATCACTCATCGTCAGCTTAATCCTAAGCATATCTCTCCGCATCTCCCATAACGAGGTTCCTGTGTGAATAGCCTGCCTCGTGAATAGACCCTGCTTCTTCAAGCTGATTGCGCCGGTGTCAGACAGCGCCAGTGCGTGCTTGCTACTGATCTCTGAGATAGTGCACCTTAGGTGACTTCACGCGGTCAGCAGACTGCGGGAAAAGCTGTTGCATATCGATGGCGCAACGATTCATGCAGTGAGAAAACACCGCAGCCTCAAAGTCCATACGGCGGCGGGCAAGGGCCATACATCCATCGACGCGTCGTCCTGACCAGCGACCTCAGGCTCTGAAACCATGACGATAAACGCGACTGGGCCTGTTATCCCTCATTACACACCGGCGCCGGCCACAAAGGAAGATTGTAAGCATGAAGTGCAGTGTCCTTTGGCGCCGTGTGGTTGACACGGTCTCTCCAGTGGAATATGCAGACCTTGCAGTCATCGACTTGTCCAAGGCAAACACGTCTGAAGGGATCAAGCAGCTCGCAGAACAGGCTCGCGATGCAATGCGCGACAAGGGATTCTTCTACGTGATAAACCACGGCTTATCGCCCGAGGAGGTATGGTGAACTACCACGTCGTGCATCAAAGTCCTCACGCACTGCATAGACAACACGAGTCTTCGATATCGCCGACGTGGTTTTCACGCAAACAACAGAGGAGGAGAAGGAAATATACAAGAGTAAACCGCTCGAAACAGGCTCGTGGGAGGGTTTCAAGAAGCGACAATATTGGGTGAGCTACCACCTGCATTGTCATTATGGCGGCTTACACTGTACTGCAGCATATTGACGGAGGAGCGCTCGATCAAATCGAGACTTACCACAGTCAGTCGGAGCTGCTTTTGTAGAGATACGCGACTCATTGGGTGGGACAGTACACCGAGACGTGAACCGAAACGGGCACCCGGAGGCTCTAAGACCGGTCCTTCCGGAGATCGCAAGGTTCGCACAGCACAACCATTTCAACGTCGCGTATGTCATATTGCGGTAAGCAGACTAGGTCTATGACGGCGACCAACGCGACTGAGAGTGTATTTTAGGCTGCTTGCCATTGGTATGGAGCTCCCCGAGGATACGTTCGTCAAGCAGCACGAATACAACGCTGACAGCGAAACCTATGGTCAGTACATTTGCCGGCGCAGAACCACGCTGTCTGACACATACCGTAAATAGCGATGTTCATGAAATAGTGAGCTCAAGCTCGAGTCGCCCGTAAATGTGGTCTGAAAATTGGAACGATTTGTCAGTTATCCGCGCTCAGAAGAGGAGGAAATCAAGACAAACAATGTGTGGTTGAAAGGGCATACTGGTGGGTTACGCTCACTCACAGGCTTTTCTGTGGTTGCCGACGTCCTCTACATCCAGACTTTGGCAGCATTACCATCCTGTGGTCGCAGCCGGTCGCAGCGCTCCAGATCCTCTCCAGCGACGGGAAGTGGCGATGGGTCCGGCATGTCGATAACGCCCTGGTGCGTTTCAGCAATTTTCGGTGTGTGACGATGACCGTCTGACTGTCCGTTACTACCTGTAGGTCGTCAATGTGGGAGATTCCATGGAGTTTCTCTCAGGCGGTTTCTACAAGGCCACAATTCATCGCGTCGTCCAGCCGCCGGAAGATCAACGTGGATATACGCGGCTGGGTGCCTACTATTTCGTCCTTCCTGACGATAATGTTCGCCTCGTGCCGGTAGCAAATAGTCCGGTGCTGCAGCGGTATGGCACACAGCGTCGCTTCCCGGACGCCGAGGCGCCCACTGCTCAAGCGTGGCGCAGATCGAGGACATCAGCATACGGAAAGACAGATTTGAAGAAGGTCCAAGAGGGGGCTGTTGAAGAGGAGTACATCAACGGCGTCTTGGTAAAGCATTACAACTGAGTGCTATATCCGACGTTCTGTAACTTAGGCTATCAGCTTTGTGTCTTCGTCCTGCATATAGTTCATATGGTGTACGAGCGTTTTGACGGGGCCAGAGAAGTCCAACACGAAGCTCAGAGAGGAGGATGAAGCCAAGACAATGCCATGAATATGAATACTGTAGCGGGTGGGTCAGATTTCGCTGTCTTCTTCCAGCAATACCCCGGTCGCCATCCTGCACGCTGACCACGCTAGTGATAGTATTGACTAAACAAGCACGGCCCTTCATGCGCTGAGTGCTGTAGACTATTGCCTGATAGTGCCCTCTTCAATTGTCCAGGCTTCTACGGATACACAGGGGTATCGAGTCAACGCAGCCGTTGGCACAAGCCGCAAGGCCAGCGCTAGACCATGATACCGTTAGCCCCCGGAGTAGGAAACAAGTCGTTAAGTCTGAACACTCACTACTGGCCTGCACGAGACGTCTACCGCACCACGAAGTGAGCTCATGGTGTGCCGAACATGTAAGTCGCGCGACGTGGTCCCAAGCAAAGCTCAGGTGGTCGCCGGTCGCGGTCCATGGTGCGGAGCCGTGATGCGTACGCGTGAGAATTGATATCGGGGAATGCGGGCCGTGCACGATGCGACCTCGTTTGCCCTTTCTACTTCGTACGCTGACGACTGTCTCAACTTTGACTGCAGCATTCTCTGCAATGGAGTCTACGAGAGGTACCGGACAAATACTGAACTTCAAGCCACTCACACACCCAAAAAGTACTCAAGACGTCACGGACGGTCATCGCAAGGCTTTCACCACGATTAAACCACCAAACCTTCTAGCTTCAATGTAGATGCTCAATATTACCGCCAGCTCAAATCACAGGACCGCCTACAGAGCTTCCTGGCGACGCCGTATAAATGGTACCGGTGCTGCCCTCTCTTTGATGTTCTGAACTCAAATTGGTGAGTTAAGAGCAGTTGCTGAGGAAGTCATCAACGATAATCAGTGGGACTCCAGAACTCGACATTCATGGTTCTTGTTCAAGACATTATATATTCGAAGCACTGAAGATGGGGATCGGAAACGAACCATAGTCCAGCCAATCTACATGTATCTTCGCCCCATGCCATGCTGATCATGCTTCTTTATCCACCTTTAACCCGCATATACGACTCCTACAGAAGACAGGATGTATTCGGGAGTACTTTCGGGCTGTGTCATGCACTTCTCAGCATTCCCGCCACTCTGTAGACGTTGAGCTACTCACCGGGCACCCGTCCACGATCTCGACAACGGCAACGTAAACCGTCGACCCCACGTAGCTTGGATCAAGCTCAGGTACGCTGAAGCTCGGCGGTGGCGGACCTGGCGCCAATACGTAAACTAATGAAACGAAGTTCAGACGTCGAAATCGGAATCATGAGGCTAGAACACGTACCGCCGTCATCATCGTAGAGCCATTCTCCATAGGCCACGAGGTACTGGGAGAAACCCTGTGTCGCGTTCAAAGACGAAGCTGTGGGCGCATTGGGCCCGGGAACGAGCCATATCGACACAGCCGAGAAATCCTCGAAGCAGTAGTCGAACGGCTTATACGTGAACGTGAAGTTGCTTGTGGTGCTGATGGTCTCGCCTCCAGTGGGTGCGCTGATGCCGTTCACGCCTGTGATGATTTTCTGGCGACGATGGAGGTTATCGTTCTGAGGTGTGGGCGAAGCGAGTACGCTGCCTCCCAAGGCGAGGAGAGTGGTGAGGACTGTAAGAAATTGCATAGTGGTTGGGAGACTGGGCTGGGAGTATCTGGTACGTCTGCCTAGTTGTTGCCTTTGAACATAGCCAACTGTACGTGTTATATACTATGAGGCCAGCGCCATTGTGCTCGGAGGTTAAAGCAGCTCAAGCATGGTCAGAACGCGTAGCGCGACTGGATGTGCCTCATTGTTGACACGCCCTATAAGCATCAAATTGTGGCGCACTTTGGCGCACTTAGCTTTGCTTTTTCCCACTCATTATTCTGTATTATCCCAGGGCCGTCGCAGACCGACCAGCCACGATGAACGCGCACGAGCACAGCAACAGTGACCAAGTTCCCTCGGAAGACCAATTACACCGGTACAGCTCTTCGTAGGAGAATGCGGCCCTACGAATGGAGGCGGTTAACACGGTCAGATGCGCGATATTGCGGAAACCTCTGCACCCATACTCCGGGCATGGACAGGATCCCTCGTTGGTCGAACAAAGCCTGACTCCCAAGTGAACATTGGTCACCATCCATACGCGCAACAAACAAACTCGGTGAGCCAAGCACGCTTGAGAATAGCGTCATCACATTGATTAGCGGTTCTGTAGGACGCAGACATACAGAGGTACCTCTCAAGGCAAACCGCTACTTGCTGTCCCTGTACGCATTCATTGTCGATGGACTGCACGACAACCCTTGTCAATGACCATACATGTAATAGAAGCGCCGAAGTGTGGAGCGAAGGCGTAATCCAGTGGGTTCATATGTGCTTCCCATCTGAAAACTGCGTGCGCGTTTCTTTCTCCTTTCTCCGACTTCAACCCGTATACGTGACCCCTACAGAAGACACAATGTATCGTGGCGTTCCTATCGGTTGTACCATGTGCGTCTCAGAATCTGCAGATCGCAGCCGGCTACGCACGGACTCACTGGACAACCGTACAGGTTTTCAACGAAGGCGACGTATACCGTCGAACCGACGAAGCACGGATCAAGTTCTGGGACGGAGAATGCTGGCGGAGGCGGACCTGGCGCCAGTTTTCCTAGCGGAGGCCGATATGACCGTGGTCGGGTATAACCAAACGACTACCTTGCGCCATCTGACATACCGCTGAAGTTTGCATAGATCCAGTCACCATATGCCACCAGCTGCCGGAGAAGCCCTGTGTTTCATTCAAAGACGACGCAGCAGGTACATCTGGCCCAGAGACAAGCTAAATCGAGACCCCGAGGAACGGCCTGTATTTGAAGGAGAGCGGACGTGAGCTGCTGATCGTGTCGCTCGCGGTTAGTGCGCTGATTCCGTGCATGTCCACGACGATCTGTCGGCGACGCTGGAGGTTGTCGTTGTGTGGCGCAGTCGAAGCGAGCGCGATGCCTGCAAGGCAAGGAGGATGCTGAGGACTGTAAGAAGGTGCATATTGAAAACCTTGTACGGCTCTAGTCTCCGTTGCTGACCATGAACGAGATGAGAAGACAGTCGTTCTCTTCTCTGTAAATGGCTTCCATCCGGGATGTGTTACGCCACACGGTTCGGCAACATCCGCACAGCCACGTGTCTACTGTGCGCAGCCTACAAGCACCGACGTTTCTCTTGAAAGGCGACGCCGAAAGTCAGCGGTCACTGACTAGTCCTCGATAAGACTGGGGTTCTCTGGCATTGCAATTACGTCTCTATCATCTGTCAGAGGCGTGGACCCGTGCTTGAGTCAATATGTAAAGTATATAGCTGATAATGGAGGCTTGGCGGTACTGATGGTGTCGTAGCTCACAATGTCGGGATATGGGCAGACCCGCTACCCACGTCGATCCAGCCTTCTTGGCAGCAATACGCTGGCAGGACCGCGCGGTCGTGTACAGGACATGGAGAAAGGTGACGTTGGCGAAGGAAGCGTTGCATATTAAGCGCTCGCCGCAAGATTGGCGTCTACGCAGGCCGGCAAAAAAGTCTAAGATCTCACACGCTACGCGGGAGAGTTCCTTCCAAACTCAGCATCCTCCCTCAATGCACGCCTTCACATCTTGAGCTGTCTTTTCAACCTTCTGCCCGTTCTTTATCATGATTATCTGTCGTAAGAACTTCTGTTCACACTGCGTGCTCCTGATCCTTTGTTACCGGATCAAATAAAGTGTCACAATGGAGGCATCATGTTCATCTCGCAGCGAGGATTAGCTGCCCCTTCTAGCTGTTGTGTTTTCCATCTGATCTACGAGTATATGGCACTGCCTTCCGATGATAATTTATCAAAGACTCACAGGTAAGTTCGAACGAAGAGAGAGAGCGGCCAGGTATTGGGTACCGCCATGAAGAGGATCAACAAAGATCTCCGTCGTACCCTACGATCGGAGCACTTGATCATCAGGCCAGTGGGTGAATTCACTGCATCTCGTCCTCTTGAACCCTCCGTTGATCGTGTTCTTTGTACAGATGTTTGCGTGGGACGAGCGTAGATGCTCGCTCATACACTTGATCTAAGGGGTTGCACACGGTACATATAGCTTAGGAAGGAGTTTTTGGTATTCCTTGCTACCCGCTGCAGGCTAGGACGATCAGAAAATGCCGGCACCAACTTTGCATGTGGACTTCCTAACCGTGTACAAGGCGGAGTGAGTGCTTTCATCACGCCACATTCAGGCCTAGCTGACGATGCGGGCTCATGTCAGTTTAGTGTTAAACTACTCCGTCGTTGCTACTCTTAGTCAGTAAGTAGCAATACCCCCGAGGCACCGACTAACTTCAGATACAGGTATCGTTTGTTATGAATTCATATCCACATGGCGACATGAACATACAGTGCTTTGGGGACAAAAGTGGACCGGTGCTACATGGCTCTTCTTAGCAAACCGGTATTCTATTGTGGCGGCGATTATCGTACAGGTTTCTCCATTCAGTCCTGCAGTAAGTTCCTCTCCGTATCGGCTACAGGGTATAACTAACACAGGTTCTCGCTTCAGGCGTAATAAATTCATCTTGAATCCGATCTGCCATGTTCTTATTGATGTTGTAGATGCGGCAACTTTTCCCTTGGATATTTTATCAATGTGCTTTTTGAAATACCGGTGGTAATCGTGGCGGGTAAGTATGTTTCTTCTGTTCTACCGAACCATCAACTCGATCAGAGTCACCACAGTTTTCTCCGCGCTGCGAGTCTTTGCATTGCTCGGTCGTGCGTATGTTATCGCCGCTTTGACATTGGTGCTCGGTCTGGTCCCGGTGGCTTTGAGTCTCGTGAGTCCTGCAGCTTCAGATTCCCACTTTGACATGTGTGCGAGTCCATTATATGCATAGTATCAGGCTAGCCATGGTACGAACACCAGTATAGCCGAGCCAGGGCCGCGCTTGTCGTGCTATGTCGATTTCCTACTATCAACTTCAATCGTACTCCAGTGAGTTTCTTATCAAATTTTGTTTGATGACGCCTTGCTTATTCGACTGTTGTAGTAGTAAGTAACATGCTGATGATATGACGATAGCACTGACGCTTTTGATAGCGACACTATCGTGCGCGATAATCGCTGACCTCATAGCCATCACTATAACTTGGATCAAGACATACCGCCATGTGCGGGATGCTTCCGCTGTTGGTATCCGGGTCGGCTTCAGCGCAGCGTTACTGGAGTATGGTAGGACACTTAGTATCTCCCTCCAGTTGTTCAATTCATCATTGAGCTTCTGGCAGGTACTCTGTATTTTGTGTGAGTGCATACCACTTTTCACTGTTTGTCGCGATGAACGCTGAAGCTCAAGCGCAATATGTAGAGTCTTATTTGTTATACACTTAGTAAATGGTCTGGTCCTTCTCGTTGTACGCCTGCATATGTTTTACCTCTTACTCCTGTGCGATACTGATAGGGTTGCATACGAACCACTCGCAGCCTTCGTTCCTCTTAGCGAACCCTATCAGTCCATTTGCCAACGTGTAAGTTCTCCCGCGCAACCTTTAGCACTCTGCAGGCAGCTGAAGCAATTTTGGTTACAGGCTACCAAACGTCATCCTATCGCGGTTCCTCATCAATCTTCGCCAGGTTAACACTGCGGGCCCCAGCAGTGTAACCCACCTTTCTCGCTTCTCAGTGCCGAGGTTCCACATGCCCAGCGTTCCGACCATAATTGGCAACTTAGGGGAGCCGCTAGCTCCCGGCGAGGAACATTGGGACAACGAAGACTGCGACATCGTTGAGGCGCGCAAACGAGACTCTAGTGCGATTTCGGAACCCCGAGAGGATGCAGGTATACCAGCCATCGACCCCGGCGAGATTTCGCAGGTGCGCATATCTTGTGTCTGCGGCTTTTTGATCACACTGATGCATGCCTTCTGCAGGTATCTCGAGAAGAGGCCTAGTTGCGAGGCTAACAGTCCTCTCATCATGCAAACATACACGGTGTATCGACCTCTCGGCCCTCCTGCTGCGACTTTCCATCAGAGAGGGACGCGAGGCGATTGGCGAACCAGTGAACTAGCTCACGCTTCCCCTAGACTTGAATACGACCTTATGAGACCACTCGATTATATGTTACATTTATTATCTGTTTTGTGTACGCAGTAATTTGCCATATATTCAACCCGAATAGCGCTATATACAGGATCAACGGGCGCCGCCATGCCGCATTCGCTGAGTTTGAGATGAGATCCAAACGTCGAGCTTCCAATTCACGGGGCACGAAGTAAGTTGCAGGCCCGCGGGCGCTTTGCTGGTGGCGCGGTGTGACCGACTAGGGCTCCTCTCAAGTCTGAATCTCATCGATATCAGGATGTCGCCTTCGACGTACTTCCTGATCCTCACGTGCGAGACCCCGCGTCGCCCAGACCAAAGATTGTGCCCCGATTCTGAAGACTCCACGCGGCCGAGCAGCTCCATGTCTATATATGATTTCCTCGCTCTTGTACTCGCTTCGTTCTTGCCGTCTTGCCAAACATGGTGCGCTTGACTCTCGCCGGCTCTCGTATCAAGTTCAAGTCGTCCGCGGGGTGTTCGAATGGCGAGCACGCCTATTCCTGAGGGTCCGAAAGCGGCCGCACAACCACGGACATTCTCGCGTAACGAAAGCCGTAACTACCCCTGTTGGCAGCGTTGAGCAAAGACAGGGTGGAGCCATACAGATCAAGAGAACAGATCAAGGGATCTAGGAGGGATGTGAGCTCGCCCGATGGAAGATCTTCGAGGCGGGAAGCTATGAAAGACCGCATATATGCGCCGATGTTCGACTCGTGGTTTGTGGATTTCTAAGCTGAGACTCCGTCGCCAAAATGTCTGCAGATGTCTAGACCTCGGCCTCCCGTCCTTGATTCTCCAGCGAGACTGTCGGTGCGTACGTCGTAGCTTGCCTATGTAAAGACTGCTCAATCTTGGGGGCACGAACCAGACCTCGTACACCAATGCCGTTTAGAGTGGGATTTTACTCACCAGAATTTGAATGGCGAGGATGTGAACTTGAAATCCGTTTATACGCCGTGCAGACGACAAAGAGCGTTGTGCATACGCCTTGCATTACAAATACTTCCAGCACCTGGTGCGAGTAAATTCTGTCCGCGCTCATCAATTACATGATAATGCGAGACGAGAAACAGGGCGTACCTGACGCTCAAAATCGGGATCCTTCCCGAACCTCAAACGGACCAACACGCTCGCAACAAGAGTCCCTTCCTCGGGCGTCATGGCTTGCTCGATACACATGTAGAACGTTTGGCGCACGCACCGGATTTCTCAATGTCATTCAGTTTCGTCGCTGCGTACCTCGCTCCTGGCCCATCGTTCTTCCAAGCATTGCCCGGTCCCATGTCAGGCCTTCTGGACACCACGCCCAGATCGTCCACACGGCGCTCAAAGAGCCGGTATGTGTCCTTCCTGTTTACAAATGTGGCGCGGAGATCACAATGGGTTGGTCGTTTACGTCCAGAATGTCGGAGTCTACGAAGATAGTGCTGAAGGGGGGACGTAGGGTAAAGTTGAGCATGGCAGGAAAAGTTGGAAGTGGAAACAAAGGAGGCCTTCGCCACAGTTTGGACGAGAAGGGCGATAAACACTGCATACACGTGAGGTCCTATGCATTAGTCTGGAACGGGAGACAGGACGCACAGTGAACACAAATTCTCCAGCTTCAGGACCGCCCTACGCCTGCAGTCCTCAAAGGCGCGTCATCGATGTCATTCTCCGTCATTGCATTGCACGCCGCGCAAAGGCAGCGAAACGCGGCCTGCCCGACATGCGCCTGAGGAGCTCGCTAAGAATGCAGGTGATGCGGTTGGTATCCGTGTGCACTTCCCTGTACTTGGATAAGTATATGGAAGCGCATACAGATGAAGTGAGCATGTGGCGCGTCTGGGCATTGGCGATGGTTGCGGGATGGCGATGGAAATGAATGAAGGAAGCGCCGATATGAACAAGATGCGAGAGCGCTGTGAGGAACCTGATGCTGACGCGAAAGCGACCTTAGAGAGTCGACATAAATCACCAGGCGAGCAGCTAGAGCTCAAATTCAGTGTCGCTGAGACGAAAGATAGTCAGATTCAATCGGACATCCTGCGGAAGACAACCTGCAGCGTCCTCAGTGCGTGAAGCCGTTACTCCCAAAGTTTCATGCCATCCAGACGAAGATCTTGCGCGAAGAGGATACTGGGAGTAATGGTAGGCCTACTCAGCGACCTTGTGTCCTGGACGAGGAGGAAGACACAAGCGAACTGGCGCGGTCGACAAGCGCGGCGAGCAGAACCGGCGTCTACGCGTATCCGGAGGAAAAATAGTTTAACCGTGATTGCTAGGATCTCAGCGTGAGGAGACGCGGAACAGTATCACGTCTTCATGCCGTCGATGTGCAGCTTTGCAGCTTCAACTCATGCTTCAGGATCTTCTGCAGGCACCACATCGTGATAATCTAATCATATCACGATTCACGTTACTACTGAACTCCCGGAATCTATGCGAATGGGCTGAAAGAAAGATGTAGCCAATCGGACCTCGATTTCATGCTGCACAACCCGCGGCTGCTCGGTGATGTCCCTGTGCTATATATCTCAACTTCGCACTTCACGGGCTACACGGCGACTTTAGGTTCCTTCAAGACCCTCTACAAGCACCGCATCATGATGACTTGGTCGATGGAAGGGCCCTTTATCGTGTTGCATGCATCAAAACCTTTGTCACTGGACCAGCTGTGTGCCCTGCATCTAATTGCGAAGGTGCCCCTTCCACTTCTATCTGTTCTACCTTCCACCTTATAGTACTGCCTTTGTAGCGATCAACGAACGAGCCACAAGGAATCGCCGCCAAATAGTAAGAACAACAAGCTATCGGCTGCCTCCATAGGTGTCCAAACATCACACAAACCCCCAATTAAGCATACTCATACCGCGCGAGCCATCGCACTACCCGCGATGGGACTGCATACATCTCTGCCTGTGAGACGAAACTATCCCCAAAATAACGTCTTTGATCATCCTTTGATTTCTTTTGCACTTCGCGCAGGTGACTGTGCGGAATGAGCATAGATGGAGGTCCGTACACTCGGTCTAAGGGGTCGCACAGGAAATATATATAGTGTGAGCAGGCGGCCTCTACTGCAGCCTGCAGGTCACTTTCAAACCTCCTGACTGCTTTGATACAGGCTACTTCCATAAACAAAATGTCCGCGACCATCCCGGAAGCGCAGATGGCAAGCGTATACGAGGCTGAGTGAGTATTTTCACTACGCCATGTGCAAGCCATTTCACACCAGTTTCCGCCAGTTTGATGATGAACTACGCCATTATTGCCGCCCTCGGTATGTAGTGACGCTTCCACACCATTCACTAGCTGACTACCAATCGGCCGCAGCTGTCGTTTGCTATGAATTCGTAGCCGCATTCCGAAATGAGTTCGAGCTCGTTTGGCAACGGAAATGGACCGGCGCCACCTGGCTGTTCCTGGCAAATCGGTACTCGATCGTCGCTGCCATTATCATACAAGTCGCTCCATACAACGCTAAGGTACGTGGTTCGATAGCAGCTACGGAATATCACTAACACAATTTCTGGCGTCAGACGTAATATATCTTAGATTAATCTTATACGCTGTTATCTCATTAATGTCGTAGATGCTACAACGCCTCGCTTCAATATTTTCTTATCGTGGTGTACGAAATCCCAGTGGTGACAGTGGCCAGTACGTCCTTTCCGCGTAACATCTGTGATAACTGACTCATAATTGTACCAGCATTCTCCGCTCTTCGAGTCTTCGCATTATTAGGACGTGCATATATCGTAGCCGCTGTCACATTTTCACTCTGTCTAGCCTCGGTTCCGATGCAACTAGTCAGTCACGCAATATTACTCTTCATGCTGGGATGTGCTGTTAACCCTCCGTCATAGTATCAGGCCAGCCGAGACGCACGTTACTATGTAGACGACCCCGTACTTGGCCCATCGTGCTACTCCGATTACCAGATGCCGCGTTCACTTCTATTCCAGTGAGTTTCCCTTCGTCATGTCGAACGTCCGCCCACTTACGCGGTCCTCATAGCAGTAAGCCATATACGACGGTCATACAGTAGATATGCTGACATGAGCGAAAGCAACTGTTGCAAGCGTATCATGCTCAATAGCCGCGGACATGATTGCGATCACCATAACGTGGATCAAGACGTATTGCCATGTACGGGACGCTTCCGCAATCGGCATCCAAGTCGGCTTCAGCGCAACCTTACTGGAGTATGGTATGGCCCCAGATCTCTCCTCGCAGTTCGTAGCTGATTGTCGAGGTTCCCTCAGGTACTACGTACTTCATGTGAGTGTGTATCCGAGTTCTCATCGCGCAGATTACTCAAGTAGAGGCTCCGCGCAGAGTCTTGTTCGTTGTGAACCTACTGAACGGACTCATCCTTCTTGTTGTACGCCGGACTACCCAGCCTCTCTTACCTCGATACGACACTGATGTGATTATTTACGGTCTATTTTAGCCGTCATTGGAGTCGAAAAACCCTATCAGCCCGTTTTTAAGCGTGTAAATGTTTCCCCAGCGCCCTACTCGTCCCAATACTGAATACATCTCACGTGCAGACTTCCAAACCTCATTCTCTCTCGGTTCCTCATCAATCTACGTCAAGTCGACACTCCCAACACCAGCGAAGTGGCGCGCCTCTCCCGTTTCTCGGCAGTGAAATTCCACATGCCGAGTATCCCTACTGTGATAGGCAACCTTGGTGAACCTCTGGCTGATGGTGCCGAAGAGGTTTGCGAGGACGACGGTATGATCTCTGAAGCGTATGGAGAAAAGTCGAGCGCGATTTCCGACTCTGGCGCATCCCGCGTTCTGGACATCGCAGCAAGCAGCGTTGAGGAGGTGCATCCCGTATCTTCAGCTTGGTGACCACCCTGACACGTACCCCTGATAGGTTCCCAGAGATTTTGTGTAGGGCTGTGGTCAACAGCTATTTCGGTACAATATACGTACACCCAGGTGCGCCGGCTCTCGCTGTAATTCTGACTCGGTGCTAACGAACGGTGCAAGGCAGTGGATTGACCGAACCGGCAGTCATTGCCAACAAACAAAATGTACTCACACAGACTGTTTATCCTATGTACATCCCAGTTTATTTACGCCGCCGGCTAACCTGTGCACACTTCGCGTTCGTCATATAACATATTACACGCAGGACCTACGCCACACCGATCAAGTTTCAGTCCTAATACTTGATCTTTTGAACTGCGGCATGCGAAAGATACTCCAATCCCGTAGGCGCTTTGGGAGTGCGGTGGCGTGGCGCGACCAACGTGGGGCTCCTCAGCCAGCGCTTCGACCATCGGACATTGCATTTTCCCCAGTTCTGGCGCTATCTAGGTTCACAGCTGCGGCAGGAGGACCGCCGGTCTCCAGAAGTCAGGCCTGTCTTCTCGCCTTCATGTCCACTTCTTCGCTATACAACCGGCGGATATCTACAGGATCCGAATAGCATCTAGGCGTCGTCGCCCAGCCAATTTGTGCGCTGCAAAGTCGTGCCCTAGGAAAATGGGCAGAGATGGTCATCGGTGATGGGTATGGCGGGGGTTACGGTGCTCGTCGAGATTCGTGCTTCTGGACGGAGCCAGCAGCTGACACATATGAACGGCGTGGAAGACGAGGAATGCAGTCACGTCTGGTCGAGAGGAACAAGTGGCAGAAGACTTAGAAACCGGTGGCGACCCCCAATACTGAGCACGTCTGAAGCCCATCTCGGTCGGCTCGTGGCGCAAGCAAGGAACAGGAGGTGCATGTACCGAAGATGCAAGGACTTCGTGCTCTTCAAGCAACCTACCTATGTCTGCGCCTTGTTCGCTAGAACATTGCTGTACCAGATGGGCGTGAAAAATCCAGGCTGTAAACTGGTCAGACACCGCGGAGCCTGGATGGCCTGCAGCGTGTCCGGCCTTGTAGTAGGAGCGAGGATCCATGGCTCAAGCCTCAGTCGTCCCGAGAGCCATCGTATACAATATCCTCACTAAGATAAGGCTGGTGCAGGCAGTAGAGCTGTTCGAAGCTTTCATATTTTAGACATGACTACGCAGGGAGAGAGATGAATCATGGGAAGCCGGTAAAGTCGCAGTAAAGTCGTCGTGGCGATGCTGACGAGCCTGAGCGCGTCGTCGGTGATGGAACTGGCGTCACGGTCTACTAGGGCCGCACTGGAAAATTGAAATAACCGAGATCTGAAGATGCCCCGTGCGAGCCCTTGTGCTGCGCTATCTCAAGACTTTGTATAACATGGCAGCTCCCTCAGGCAGGCGCAGTATCATCGTATGATGATTCGATCAAAGGGGACCTCAACATCGCGCTGTACACCTAAGATCTTCCGTTATCCGCCCGGGTGAAGTGACTCGGTGAAGGCCCCTTTGCCTGTTTACGAAGGATCCACGCTCATTGCTATCAGAGCCTCATCATGTTCACAAGGAAAGTGCACTGCCTTCGATATGAGGGAAAGCAAATCATGTCGCGTTCCTTACGCTCCGCTGACTTGATAAATTATACAGATGAGTGTGCGGCAAAAGCGGGGATTCGGGTACTAGCTTCATTTGACTGATCGCTGTGGGTATATGTATAGCTTGGGTAGGCGATTTCTCTTGGAGGTACCTTCCGGACGTTAATACTCGTCACCCGAACCAGTAAAATGTCCTCGACGACTCCAGATGCTGAGATCATAAGTGCATACAAGGCAGAGTGAGTACATTTAGTGCATCGCGTTCATGCAAATCTGATGACTTCTCGTGTCAGCCTTGTGACAAACTACTCCACATTTGCTACCCTCGGTAAGTCCTAAAGTTGCGATGCCATGGGCACAGAGCGACTGATAATGCTGGCTGCAGCCGTTGTTCTCTACGAATACGTGATCACCGTCCCGCATGAATATGAGATCGTCTGGACACGAAAATGGTCGGGTGCTACGTGGCTGTTCCTGATAAACAGATACCTGATCCTGGCAGTCATGATTGAGCAAATTTCTCCTGAAAGTGCTCAAGTACGAAGGTTCAGCAGTTACTAAAGGATACAACTAACGCAACTTCTTGTTTTCGCAGGCGTAAGTTTTTTTTCAGTGCACATCGAACAACAGTGATCTTACCGGGTTTCTAGATGTGTCAACCCGTCTCTCGAGATCTTCCTCAACGTGCTGGCTGATCTGCCGGCGTTCGTAGTGTATGGTATGTTCCTTCCTTCCTGCATGTCCGATGATTCACTCAGCATTACCACAGCGTTCTCCGCTATGCGGGTCTTCGCACTGTCAGGTCGCTCATATCTCACGGCCGCTGTCACATTCGCGCTTGGGCTAGCCTCGATTGCTCTGGATTTTGTGAGCCCCGCGATGACTCGCCTCTCCGCCCTCATGTGTGGCTGACAACTCATTGCAGTCTCTATTCAATAACCTCACATATGATTACGTAGTCGAGCCAGTGCTGGGCGCGTCATGTTACGTCGATTACTCAGAATCAACCTCAACAGTGTTCTAGTGAGTGTTATTTCATTCTGTTTGATGTCCTCTCACTCGAATGTTTCACACAGCAGTAAGACATACGTCAACAATATAGATATAGTACTGACATAATTCGTAGTAAGTATTGCCGCTGTGTTATGCACAATCGCTGCGGATGGCATAGCGATTGTGACAACGTGGTACAAGACATATCGCCGTGTTCGAGAAGCTTCATCCCTTGGCGTAAACATTGGTTTCAGCGCGACTCTCTTGCAATATGGTAAGGTATCCAATGTCCTTGTCTACCGCTATTCACTGATTGTCGGCCAGGTACCTTGTATTTTATGTGAGTATATAGTTATTTTGTATCTATCCTGAAGAGTGCTCATTGATAAACTGCACGCAGAGTCGTGCTCATTGTAAACTTAGCAGATGGATTATTTGTACTCGTCGTATGTCGGAATCCTTTTTCTTGCCTGCAAGGTAGTACTGACATGATTATCACGATCCCATGCTTAGCCAACATTACAGTCAACAAACGTATTCAGCGCTTTCGTCGCCGTGTAAATGTCTTCGCTCTACTCTGCCCACCATGCCACTGAGAAGCAATCTTGCAGACTTCCGAACATCATCCTTTCGAGATTCCTCATTAATCTGCGCCAAGCCGATCGACCGGACGCCAACAGTGCCGCTCTCTCCCATTTCTCCGCTCCGAACTTCCGCATGCCCAGCATCATTGGCAACCTAGGAGAAACTCTAAGTGACGGCGACGAAGACCTTAGCGATGATGAAAGCACAGCTGATGAGACGTGTGAAGCTGATCCAAGCTCGCCTTCAACTCCGGGGGTGGATGCCGAGACATTTAGTGTCGCCGATATCGATACCAGTCCCGTGGAAGAGGTGAGTACATAATGCGTCTTCGACTTCGAAATCACTCTGACGTGTTTCTCTCGCGGGAAAATTAGGATTTAGTTCAGTCTGGCGACCACTTCCTATTGTAACGGGGCGGTCATACACGATATATCTACACGTTGTTTGGATTTGGCGCTTTCGGGCGGCGGGCCTTCCGGGTCGACAGTAGAGTAGTCCGAGTAAATTCCCATTATACAGACAGTTCCTAGTGGCATTATTTTCTTTCTCACTCGTTCGCGGCGTGCACGGAATACGTACCGTTTCTCTGCAGCATTTATGCCGCTGAGTTTGAGTCCCAAATATTGATTTTCCGAGCCGCGGAATATCAAAATGATTGCACGCCCGCAGGCGCTTTCTTCGCGCTGTGGCGCGACGCGACCGACTCAGTCAATCTCGACCGTTTGCGATACCGTTGTCCTTCCTTACAGCTATCATTGTCGAAGTTCTCAGCCACCACGATAGACTTGCGCGAATTAAACCTGTTTACAACCGTCTGTTGATGAGAAACCAATGCGGGATCTGTGAGGACGTGAACGTCGCACATCCGGCGCTTCAAACAACGACCCTTTCATTCGAGGAGGGCTTGCATCCTGCTGTACAACAAAACGTAATATTATCACCGCCAGGCACACTGTAAAAGGTTAGTCTTCTGATATTTAAGCCAGACGTTCACTATCTGACTCCCAGATGTCCAGGTAACACGTCTAACCGTTCAAACTTGGAAAGGCTTAACTATGATACATACAGCACGAGTGAAGGCTCGAGGACAGAGCTGTGGGTCATATTCAGGTGCGTCGAGCCTGTGGAAGCAACTTTAGGTTCACTTGAAAGAGCCTTCTTGATGCAGCCTGGTACGTGAAGCAACCAAAACTTTCAATTTCGCACCTGCCTGGAGTATGCTCCGCCAGCTAGCAGCTTTCAGGCGCGAGGCTGAGGGTATCAGTAGAAATGGACAGTAGCGCATCGAGTAAATGTCGTCATTGTGGAGCAGGACAGCGACGCTAAAAGATTTGGTGGAACTGCGATCTCTTCAGATGTGCTGCCCCCCAGTGCTCCCTGAACTTCACGGTCTTCGGCAGGCACCATATCATGATGGATAGACTTGATCATCTTGTACACTTTATATTGTCTGATCTACGTGCTGACCGCGAGAACCTTAGGAACTCCCCGCCGATCCAGACTCACATGTCCGAAGCAGACCGGAGCAGTGATGGTATGTGGATCTAGCGGTGATAGATCCCTTCCACTCCTATTTGGCCTTACTTCCGTTGATGATACAGGTCGAGTGCATTTTTTGGAGGATCTTCGATTGACAGCGTGCTGCTACAGCTGGTTCTAACAAATCGACAGCACTCGGCTGCCTTGCAAAGATGTCGAGCGGCTCACTCCACTGGTCGTCTAGCTACGAGGACAAGCCCCTTCATGCTATCTTCTTGATGCTTTGTTGATTCTCTTGGTGATTCGCACAGATATCTGTGTGGTGATCACATAGATTCCAGTGCGTGGCACGGTCTGAGTTATCGCGAAGAGCATACGTCGCAGCGGTATGTGACCTCCGTCATACATGAACCTCTGACTTTACTGCGTTTTCGCTCTGAATATGCTACGGTGTGTCGTATTGGCAACATATCTGCAAACACATTGAATTTGGAGCTCATCAATAATTACAAGGCCGAGTAGATTCCGTCCCTTCAATACTCCACACTTGGTCCGATTATTAATCGCAACATCTTACGAATCTGGCAGCCAACGATTGCATCAACACAGCCCTCAGTAGGTACCGATTCTTTTCCCTGTCATACGTAACGTCTGACATCAGTTTGCAGCAATTGTTTGCTATCAGCTCATGACAACATTTCAACACAAATGCGAGCTTGTTTGAAAGCAGAAATGGTCTGCTGCTACGTCGCTGTTCCTCATCAACTGGTATTCGATGTTGGCAGTCATCATCACGCAGATTTCTCGTTTCAGCCCTAAGGTACGTCGTGCAGTCGCAGCTATACGGTGAAACTGATACAGATTCTTAATCCAGGCGTTAAGTATCTTGTCAAACTCTAACCTGCTGTCATCTTACTGAGACTACAGATGTGCCAGCCCTCCGCATTTGCACTTCATGGCTGTGGTGAGTGAAATACTGTCGGGAATTTTGGCTGGTATGTTCCTTCCATTCAGTGTCTTTGACAATCCACCGAGTCGTGATCCAACGTTCGCTGTGCCCCAGGTCTTCGTGTTACTGGGTCGCGCATATATCATCACCACTTTCACATTTGTGCTTGGTATAGGCCCAGCCGCATTGGCGCTTGTACGTCGTGCAGTGTTGCCTTTCTCGCTATCACGCGCCACTGACACCCCGTTTCAGAGCCAGGGAATCCGGTCGACGTATTACCACGTAGGTGATCCTGTACTTGCTGCAAGTACTTGTCGTCGCCTCCAGTTGCATTCTAGTGAGTCGCTTCTCATCGAGCCTAGGCTACCCAAGTTCCACCTGGAGGATCAGGAAGTAGTAGATGAGATGGACGACTATTTGCGAATATGTATACTAGATGCACAGGGATCGCATGGGGTCTGTGGTGTAACTGGCCCATAGGACGGCATGAAGCTCCATGCGGCTATTAGACTGTTGTCCAGGCACACGTAGGCCGCAGTTTTGCAAGCTCTTGTGACAATCGCGGAGGTGCACACGTGCATCGCTCGCAAGTTGTCACTCAGCCTGTTGATGATCTCCTCCGTTAGTCTTACGAACCCCACAATCAAACCACTCCAAGGCTTGGTTCCTGAAAGGTGCGTACTATGTGCCTCTTGATCATAGATTGAGTAGTAAGGTGATAGATGTGCTGATATCCCATCAATCATACTCAGCTGCACATCGACTAAGGGTCAGATGAATATTCACTGCCCAGCGGCTCATGCCCCAGACCTAGATTGAACCAGTAGCGACCGCGATCAGCACACCGAACCATCACTCCAGCCGTATCGCTATACAGGATATTGTCCTGTACTGCAGTCAAGTGAGCATGCCTGAGGGCAGATCTTCGCCATTTGAGCAAGGCTACCTGTGCCGCCAGGTATGCCTTACTCGATACGAGATCGCGAGGCTTCTTCGCAATCCTGATGATCAGTAAACTGCCAAATAGTGATTATTGTGAGGCGCACGTTGATGGGCAGTCATTGAATAGACATCACCCATACTTTCCACATTTTGGCAGCGGAGCAGGTCCGGTTCAGCGGTAGCTGGTCCACTCGTTGTTGCCGCTTCCCATTATGGTTCCCGGGGATCCTTGTACAGAATGCTGTGTGAAGCACAGCACGAATGGTGCTGCCATCCCGCTTACTATGAACGCTTGTTTCTGGTACATATAGCTGTGCTGAGCAATCGTCTCCACCTCATTGCGCGCTGCCTCGCCACCCACTACAGGCTACTCAAGCCAGCAGCCAAATATGTCCGATACTACTCCTGAATCAGCCATAATAGCTGCGTACAAGTCAAAGTGAGTAGTTCTGATACCTTATAAACCGGCTACTCATTCATGCAATGTTGAACACACCTAGTTTGATTGCTACACAATGCATTTACGCCGGACTCAGTAAGCGTTGTCTTTCCGGATTGAAAATAGGGCCGATAATGACTGACAAACCCTCTGTGCTAGCCATCGTCTGCTATGATATCTTAATCACAATAAAACATGAATACGAGCTTGTCTGGCAACGACCTTGGTCGGGTGCCACATGGCTATTCCTCGTGAATCGGTACTTGATATTGGCCAACATCATTATGCAGGCGACCCCATACACCGCTGCAGTACGTCACGGTAGCTCATCTGTCAGTACTGGGTCTCAGTAATAACGCACCTTCTGATCTCAGACGTAAATCATTTTCCGTGCGTCTGATTAGGCTAGAGCTCATTAACGTCGTAGATGCGAGAATATCTCTCTCAATTTGTTTCTCGCTGTGTTGTCTTTACTACCATCGATCGTCATTGCTGGTACGCTAAGCTTTTCCCCCCTTTCTCCACGTTTGACCGCTGCTGAACTCCACATTGTCCCAGCCTTCGCCGCCCTGCGAGTCTTCGCACTGCTTGGTCACGCATATATCACCGCCGCGTTTACGTTTGCTCTGGGTTTGATCACAGTTTGCTTTGAGCTCGTGAGTCCAGTATCACATTTATCCTCATCGCATGCGATTGACACTTCACCATAGTATAAATACAGTAAATACCAGCCTTACTACATTGATGACCCGCTGCAGGGGTGGATTTGTTTTGTCGATTACCCGATATCGTCTTCTATTGCGTTCTAGTCAGTTGTCTCTCGCTCCATAGTATCTGCTGCTTACTTGATGCCCACAGTAGTGAGAAAGACACACCGTTTTCGATACGATGACAGCACTGACAGATTTATCAGCGAGCCTTTTCGGTGTACTGTGCACCATAGCCGCAGATATCATCGCGATCATGATAACGTGGGCCAAGACGTATCGTCATGTGCAACAAGCTTCCGCCATTGGCATCAACGTAGGTTTCAGCGCGACGCTCTTCCGATATGGTAAAGTTTCCATCTTCGGCGTGCGGTTCATCGCTAACCATTGAGCTCCCGACAGGCAATCTGTATTTCCTGTAAGAGTGCTTGACTATTGGAATGATCGTTCATGGAGGACCGTATACAGCATCTTGTGTATCGTAAACCTTGTGGGTGGGATGCTACTGTTAATTGTACGTATACATACATCGCACTTCTTGATCTAACTCGATACTGATACGTACAATTTGATTCTCCCTCGCAGCCGTCATTCCAGCCAGCGGACCCAGCAAATGTGTTCATCGTCATGTGAGCTCTCTTCGAGTCTACTCTACGCTGCTCCACTACACGGCTGAATGCATCTACTCCCCAGACTCCCAAACCTCATTCTGTCCCACTTCCTGATCAGCCTACGCCAGGTCAACTCCGCCGACATCGGCAGCACACCAACCTTATCCCGCTTCTCTGTGCCGAACTTCCGTGTACCCAGCATACGGACCATCATCGGAAATCTGGGTGAGCCGCTCGCGGACGGCGGGGAGCTACTTGACGACGAAGACGTGAATGCTGGAGCATGCGAAGAGTGCGCATGTGTGGGCGAGACCTCTGAGGGAGGTGGAGGAGTTTTCGGCGTCCAGGACGTCGATAACAGTCCCAAAGCAGAGGTGTGCATCTCGTACATTTACCCTGCAATTGTATTGATAGATGTCTACCACAGATTCCTCGAGAGTTGGTCTAATCTTGCAGCCCGCTCCTATCTCATCGTGACAGATAGAGATGATCTCTTTCGACCTTACCGTTCATTGCTTCACTGCCGTTGTGTTTTCTGACGTATAGCCTTCGTTACACCATATGTACACTCCGTGTCGAGTACCTACTTGGTTCAACTTCTCTAGAGTCAAAGGGCAGGAAACGGCAGACGGAGAGGGAGGCACTTGTCGCCGAGAAGCGCAGCTGCGAAGAGGTTGTAAGTCCGGCTCGCTTTAATGTTCTGTATCAATCACAGTGCAATGTGCGTGAGCGGGGAAGGAGGTCCCAGACGGAAACGCAACGGGAGACAGCAGGACTTTGTTCTTCGAAGGGAGTGCTGCGCGTTTTGTGGGGCACATCATCCAGCCTATTCGTCCTCTATGCGAGCGAGCAACGCGTAGTGAGGAGACGAAAACACGGCGGATAAAAGGTGGTAAGCCCGACGTCGGCAGGACGGCGAACCAAGCAGAGAAAGGGCTGGATGAGACGATGGGCGTGTACCGCGTGGTACCTAGAACGCGAAGACAGTATGCCCATGCACAACCTCGCACGGAGAGATGGCGGTGCCTGTGCAGCACATGCACAGGATGGTGTTCAGGGGACGATCCAACGTAGAGGACGGGCAGTGCCGCAGTATGGCACGTATTGAAGTGTGACTGAGCGGGAAGAGAAGTCGTACACGGAGACAAAGTGTGATGCGGCAATATTTAACCTGCCCAGGGAGCGTTGCAGTTCTTGGAGACACCATCCGGTGGGTCAGACCTTTGTACGGGCGGGCGACAAGCGGCGAGGAGATAGAGGCAAGGCGGAGGGCGAAACGGGTGGTCCAAGAGCACTCACGGCGGTCTCGCGCTTGCAGGACCGTTCAACCAGATCCAGTGCTGCA
>JANHOG010000120.1:0-25932 GCA_027627325.1 Phlebia brevispora
GGGGGATGTGTTGCGGTGCGGTGTTCCGCGATAGCGTGTGCGACGACTTGAGCATCGCGGCTTTCACGGACGACTCCATCGTCGCGAGTTTGGGTCTAAGCGTGGAGGGTATTTGGAGATCATCCTGCAAGTCTGGTTAGAGACGTAGGTCGTTGGACAATGTATGCGACATACAAGTAGTTTGTCGAAGGCCTGCTCCGTTGGTACTTCTTGGCTAACCTCCTTGCCCTTGTGTTTCTTGGTCTTCTCTCCGCGCAACCGGGAGACGTTGGTGCCCACCGCCGGGTAGTTCTCCTTGCCATTGACCGGGGGGTCAAGACCAGTAGTGAGCATAGTGAACTCCGCATCTGGGAGCTTCCTAGAGGGCAGCAGACTCTTCAACATCGCGGCGTTAGTATCGTAAGAGTCGTTGTCGTCGTGAAACAAGTCGTGGTCGTTTGTGGAAGATATATAATTCGAATTTATGACGGTTTTTGTGCCACGCGCTGCCCAGTCGAACATGGACCAAACAAAGGTCCAAATAGCGCGACGCGTGTTCGTGCACGTGGCGCTATTGCCGTCCGCTTTCGGTATTCAGGCGCCTGAGGCGATGAAAGGGAGCAGCAGAACGGTTCTGAGGAAAATGTTTCTCCTAATAGGAACTGTAGTCAAGTGTAGTGCATCGTATGTACAGGTTTACGGTCTTTCGGAGAAGGAGAGTCAACTGCGCACCCATTTACGCGTCGCGTCCAATAGACGCCTGGAGCGCGATTCACAGGAACTCATTCCAAGTCGACAAATGTGACTCGGATATGCTATCAGTTGGCGAATCGAAAAACATTGGGCAGTTCAGTATTGATTGCTTTATCGCCGATGTCGAGGTAACACTGTGGGATGACGTGCCCACTTGAGCTTGATGCGACGTACTACCCAGAAGTCCTACAAAGCATCCTCATACAACTCGCTGACTCGGTGCACAACGGTACAAGTGCCCCGTAGTCAGTCTCCAAGGATGATACAACTTGAAGTATCGTCTCTGGGCGATCTGTACTTGAAACTCGGAATATTTTCATCCTCATGAACCGAGGACCTCGTTAGCGTCGTTGGATCCTTCTCCCAGATATTTCATTCCCAATTTAGATCCGCACCATTCGATAGGATGAGATTGCTGCTTAGAGTATACTGCGACTTCGAAGAATGCCAGCCCAGCTCTTCCCGATGTAACTCGCGAACAAGCTAACTTCATCGAGTGATCGCTTGACCTTAGAGGAGGTATTGAGGAGATCCTCCAAGAAACCGTATGCTGTCTCTGGGGATGTCAACTGATGGAGCTCTGTGCGATGAAGGCGTTTTTGGAAAAAGCCTATAGAGAACAGACGGGAAGGAGCATACCTGCGGCACCGTAGATCGCGGCTAGTGAAGCTCGGCGAGGATACCACATAGTCTGGAGCAAACATGAGGAGCTGAAAAGCGCAGCATAACCGAAACACGTACCCCAGTAGTGGCGTCACCGCTGATAACGCACGCCTCGTCGGCTACATCAGCGGCATGCATGAGCCCAGGCACGGGATCAACGAGGTGCAGCCCGGAAGACGGAGTCGCAAGCACCGCGAACGCCTAAGTAGTGAGTATCGCTGAGCGTGAGCGACATAACACTGCATGGTAGTTAACACGCACTGACCTCCGGCAAGAGATTGAGAAAGGGCTCGTTGTAGCGGAGCCGCGTGCACAGCACGTCTTTCATACTGGGCGATGGCGAAGTGCGCATCTGCACCCTGCCTTCGGCTAGCCATGCATTTATCAACGTACGACGCGCATCATCGCCTTCACCGAAAAGCGCAGACACCGCGGATTCGCGGAGGGGCTCAGGGTGCGCCTGAGGCAGGTAAAGCACCGAACGCGATAGCGCCTCTCGAGTGAACCCATGGGACTTGATCAACGGCAGCGACAATTGTAGTAGTTGAGTTCTGCAACATGTTCAAATCGTAGCCTGCACATGAAGGTGAAAGAGGGAAGTGGCCACTAACCTGAGAGCGGCCATGATGGTCACCGCGCTGAAAGGAACGCGACTACGGGCGCTAATTCCATCCGCAACTCTCTTTCTTACTACCGCCTTCAAGCAAGTGCAGACTCATTTGCACACACACTCAATCGCTATGTCTGACTGGGGTAACGTTGTTTTCACTCTATCCCTCAGAAACTCAAATATGGACTCGAGAACACAGAAAATTCCGACGAGGACACTGCGCCCGCCTCTGCAGCCCCGGCGGTCAGAAAACCTATAGTTAGAAGTAAATGGGAGGGTGAGGACGAGGAGGACAATGCACCGGTGGTGCGTATAGCGTCTTTTCATTATGATGCGGCTGTAATTGACTAATGATCGCGCCGATCAGAGCGACTGGGAAGACTCAGACGAGGAGGAGGACGAAAAGCCTAAGACCACAGCAGTGGCGCCTCCAAAGAAGAAAGGCACGTTGAAAGCCAAGCTGGCAGAAAAGGCGGCGTTGAAGGCTGCACAGCAAGATGAAGAACCTGAGTACGACGAGGATGCGGTCCTGGATCCCAGGGAGAAGGCTAAACGAGACAAGGAGCGAGAACTGAATTCTGATATCAGCAATGCTGCTGAACTACTAGGAGCTGCAGCGTTCGGAGGTGCTCTCCTGCTAGTTTTCAACGTGCTGTAGAATCGTATGTCTAACTTATCGATTTTCAGGTAGCTCTTCGAAGGAGCTAGACAACCTGATCTCAGCGCAGCCACGGACGAAGGAAGACTTCGTCGATTTCGGCAACCAAATAATTGAGGTCATCATCAAGAGGCATCAATCGAAGCCATTATACCCGGCCTTCGTAGAACACCTGGTACGGGAGCTCGCGATGCCTTTGCGCGACGTCGAAGTGCGGAAGGCTGCTAGCGCCTTGACCACACTAGCGAACGAGAAGCAAAAGGAGCAGAGAGATAAGACGGGGGGGAAGAAGAAGGCGAAGGCTGCAGCTAAGCCTTCGCTTGGCTCAGCCAAGGTTGCTGGCAAGTGCGTGAATAATTACATGTCGATGTCGCGTGATTACTGAAAATTGATTTTGACTAGACTCGACACTAGCGTATATGAGGAGGCCTTGGATGACTTCGGTACCAACCCGGACGACTTCATGTAGATTGCATCGTATGCATAACATTGTATCTCTTGCTAGATTAATGCAATAACGTGTCATCAGTTGAGTGCTGCAATACTTCGCGGTAGATGAATGCCGAGGACAGCGTTGGAACATGCTCGGCGGATACGACGCCATAGTTTCGCAGAGCTGTGACGACTGTGCTCAAATTATCTGGAAAGAGAGTGGCAGTCAAGAGTAATGTTTTGCCAAACTCACGATGCTTCGCAGATCAGATCGAGAAGGCCGACGACGAAGTGCTGAATGCCGGAAGAACTGGAAATCGGGTGGGAGGATATGTCCTATCATGGCCAATAGACTTCTTTAAGAGATAGAACCTGACGTGGCGAGGTCGTGGTCTTTAAGAGGCAAGTAGGCAGCGCAAGCAGAGGCAATTTTTGCTGGCAAGGCTGCGCTAATGAACATCTGGTCTTGCCTAGCAGTGCATTTCAATAGGAACACCGGCTTCAGATATATACGCACAGTAACTGAAGTACGTCCTTCCTATCCAGCCTCCAGCGACTCAGAAAGAGATTGGATTTACGGATGGACAGAAATACTAATGTATGTCTGCTCTATTTTCAAAGTGGTTTGATATACTTATGACGCTTCACCCTGGCTCGTAATTGGAAATTACAACATAGGAAACGTATGCTACTATTTCATCCAGTGAAGAGAGGAAACCTTGTCGCTGCACACCGTGACAACACGAGGCTCTGAATCGACCGACGGACTGATGCGCCATCAACGCAAATCGGAGAGAGGAACAATGAGCGCTTAACCCGTACAAGCAATGAGCAACTCACCGCGACCGGCGACGCGATCGAGTTTGTCTAAAGGCTCTGATTTAACTGTAAGTAGGAAACAGAAACATATAAATACCCGCAACTTTTGGCCTGTCTCTCTCAATCTAACCTTGAAGCTTGAAGAACGACATCTGCAGCACCCTCTGTCGCGGGAATGTTACGCATTCCGTAGCAGGTCATCTCTATACACGTCGACGGGGGGGAGGGGGGGGGCCGTAGGGGATGTTACATGTTCTTCACTGGGGTGTCCTCATACAACCTGGCGGGCGACTCGTCTGCCACTCTTCATACCTTGCTGCGGATCTTCTGCGATGGGACGTCATCGTACAACCCGGCAGGGCACAAAAGCGCAGCGACATCGACGATCTGCAAGGAGAGGCGGTGGTGGTGATCAGTTATTTGTTGATGAATGGCGAGCGACGAACTCAGATTGATCCTTCAGGCTTGAGGTCGTCCGTTGCTCACTATTCGTCGAGAAATCCCCACTTATTGTCAGCTTTTACCTTTATAATTCTCGCCTTCGCCCCTCAGTTCAAAGTGCGGGCACGCTTGCGGTACCCCGCTTAGTAGCCTATAGTCTATCCCTAGCGGGTTATGGAGATATCTGAGCGTTCCCGGAGGAGGGGTGAGAGTGTCACGGTGGCAGTCCGTTGTCTCCTCCTGGCGCAGACCTTTTCGTAGTCTCCGGGATAGGTGCTCGCGCATTGTCTGTATGAAACTCCAGGGAAATCAACATGCACCTCTAATGGTATCTCGCTTTTTTTGCAACGCACACCGTTACAATATATTGCTAATGGTACTCATCAAGCCTCAATTGGCACCTAAAATAATGTATACCAACTCGTACTACAAAGATTACGCCGCGATACCACGTATACTCTCTCTATCAACTTGACTGTAATTATGCGCACTCGCCTTCGATGAATCCCTTGCCGAGGACGACGCGAACCCGATGAGCTTGTGTGCAGATCAGCCGGCACAACCTGGGAAGACTCGGCAGATACCGAGCGCACGCTATAAAGCATCGGTCCCGTGTCTAGACGGTTCCTTTTCCGTCGCTCATCGCCTTGGAACAGTGGTCTCTGCTTCTCAAAGATCACAGCTTCAGCGCAATATTTTGCCAACTTTTTTTCTCTGTAAGAGCGTTGTCGGACTAGAACATCTGAAGGATGCGCATGATTTGGTTCGTGTAGATCCGGACTTGCCAATATCTGCGTGGATCGTTGAATATTGTACTGACCAGAGCGTTCTTGACTCACCTTTGACATAGATCGTCTACAGCCGTGCCTATACTGTCTCTGTAGACCCTCTAATGAGTCTTCGGGCCGACTATCTCGAAGCTGGCCGCAAAGGACGATACTCGACACCCCCCCTTTCGCAGCAGACGGCGCCGCGTTCCGCGAGCGGGTAAATCCACGCGAAAAGCTGAAATCGATCACAAAGCTACCATACATAGGCAGTTTATGACCACAGTTCAAGTTTTTCCTTGAATTTGACATAGCTTCACCCGCGTGCGGAACACGGCGCTGTCTGCGGTGCATGCAGCGGGTATCTCGTGGTGATGTACTAGTGCTGCGAATCGCCCGTCGTCGGCTCGGATACCGGACTTTGGTCAACAAAAATAGCGATGCGCGATTCCTGTGTCTCGGTGCAGCGTAAAATCCTGCCGCTGTATTGAACCCCGGTCATGCTATCATCGTAACATGACCTGGTGGCATGGTACCGCAATTGCCGAAGTTTGACTGAAGCTATAGTGTTTGACTGGATCCATCTGACAACTTAGGCTTTCGCATTTCCTTTCAGACGTGTCTGTGTTGGAGAGCTGGTATTGTGCCATGTCCCGGCGGAGCGGTGTGTTATTCAATCTCGCATCTGGTGCTTCGTGGCGCGACCACCTGTCCTGACATTGACAATGATCAGCCAACAGGTCCACTCAAAAAGCCTTTTCGAGACTCTTCAAGCGAAACATGACTACGCCATCACATGGCGACCAACCAATCAGCTGTTCTAGCGTCTATTCTCGAACTCTGAAAGCTACCTCCGTCTGCGGTAGGTACGTTTGCAGATGGCCACGCAACTCTACATAACAAAAGTGTTCAAATGCAGTGTCATCAGACCGCGGTGCTCATGTCCAAGTCCCTTCCGGCCCCTTTACCGGGTCGTGACCCTCCGAACATGCTTCGTGTCCGGAAGGTAATGGCTTCTGCAGCAAATTAGAAAATGCCTCTTCGCTGTGGAGACCGCCATCCCGACCCCTGAAAAACGTATCATGCAGACTTCCCAATAACTCCGGTTTCACCCTCGTTTTGCCGCGGTCAGACATATGAGCAAGCTTCCGCATGGTCAGTTTGTCGCGAGCCGCGAAAGCCGTTCTCGAATGAACGCCTAGGACGTGATTTTGCCCGCGAAAAGGAGCACCTGGGGAGCATAAAAGGCTGCTGTACATCGTCGGAATTGTGCAACCTCCTCTTCAAGTGTAGCCTCACCCAGTATGAAGGGCTTACTAGGGATCGTTGTTCTCGCTGTCGCGGCAGCGGCGAACGCACGCACCTTCACTGTCACGAACAACTGCCCATACACTGTTTGGTCAGTGCACGCTTTGATTGTCGCGTTCATGCATGCCATACTCACCTCTCCATAGGCCTGCTGTACGATCCACCACTGCTTCCGTTGCTTATGACTAATCTCTTGCCTCAGATTTTCACTGATCCCAATGTCGGAGCTGCCACGCCAGATCAACCAACTGGGTGAGAACCACGCTTCTCCTCGCATATACATAACACTGAACCCATTACAGATGGGAAGCTGTTCCGGGCAACACCGTGAGCTTCTCTGTCCCTGACAATTGGGCAGCCGGTCGCATCTGGGTAAGTCGCACTGATGATTATACAATATCGTAATTCATGATTCGTGAAGGGTCGTCGCGACTGTACCTTTGACAGCACCGGCGCCGGTACATGCCTTTCAGGTAACTGCAACGGCGGTCTGCTCTGCGATCCGACTTCTGGGATTGTAAGTATTACGTCGAGTTGGTCCAATAGATATACTGAACTAATCCTCTGACAAGGGCGCTCCCCCTGCCTCACTTGCTGAGTTTACCTTGGGACCTAGCGCCGGCAATGCTGACTGGTACGATGGTAAGTCTGCAAGCACATAATTCGAGATGCGACACGGCTTATAGAAGATTGTAGTGTCGCTTGTGGACGGATCCAATATCCCCATACAAGTCAACAACGATGTAGGCTGTCCTGTTGCAAGCTGCCCCGTCGACCTCAATCCTAACTGCACGTATTCATCCAAATCTCTACTTCGTCTGCGCCTAAACGTATCCTTCACTCTAGGTCCCGCCCCTTTGATTGGCCCGACCGAGCCCAACGGTACCGTACTCGGTTGCAAGAGCGCTTGCTCTGCTGGCCTTGCACCTGACCCTAGTAATTACCATTACCCATATTCCTTCGCACTGAAGCTTACGTGTATCCCAGATAACTCTCCGAACTGCTGCACCGGTTCATGTGGCACTCCAGCCACCTGCCCACCTTCCGGCGTCCAATACTATTCCTATTTCAGTGAGTCTCGCGCTTGTTCCCTGGCGGAAGAAATTCTGATGTAGCGCGCAACAGAGGACAGCTGCCCAGACAGCTATGCTTATGCTTATGGTAAGTCGAATCTTTGTGAACATTCATCCTTCGACGCTAATGCAACGTACGCCTTTCTAGACGAGAGCAGTGGCACCGCTCTCTGGCAGTGCGACGGTGGCCTCGCCGCCGATTACACTATCACTTTCTGCCCCAGCGCTTCATCGGACCCTCCGCCGCCGCCCCCACCTCCCTCCAACGGCTATGTTCAGCTTCATCCCAATGGCAACACTGCCAAGTGTCTTGACGTACAGGGCGACGCTGTTGCCAATGGCACACCCGTACAGATGTGAGTGAACCGACGTCGCGCATATGCGAACAACAACTCATATGTCCTGTTAGCTACGACTGCAACGGGACTGGCGCGCAAAACTGGGTCCTCAGCACCGGTACGACTTCCGTCCAGCTTTCTGGGACGAACTACTGCCTCGACATTGGATCTCGTACGCCTTTCGTTCGTGACTCTTCACGCAGACACTGACTATCTTTGAAGCTCCTGCTAACGGCGTGCAGATGGAGATCTGGCAGTGTGAGTCTGGCCTCGCTGCTCAGACTTGGACCTACAGCAGCAACACTTTGGCGAACCAAGGTATGCTGTGTTTATATCTTCTTTCATCGTGTAATACTGACAGACGCATCTTCCGTAGGGTTCTGCCTTGACTTGACCAACGGTGACACCACGGACGGAAATATTGTCCAGATCTGGCAGTGCGTGGCTGGAAATGCCAACCAGATGTGGACTGAGTAGGGCGATGATGACCATTCACGAATAATAATGCTCGATGAAATTGCGTGTCTTGTACTTTAATCCGGTGCGCATTATGGGTTTCTAAAGACTCAAAGCTTGGGTCCGCCCAGGAGTTACAATCTAAATCTGCGTTTGAGACGCTACGTTCAGTCAGCTGAGGACGCATTTGAATTCTCGTGAGATAAATATCGACACATCGCACGCTCGCATCGATAGTACCGAATCTGGATTGCTCCAAGTGCATCGAGATTCAGTTGCGCGATGCGGACGAGCCACCGGCAGCATTGAAGAGTCAAATATGAACTACAATTCCTTATAATACAGTCTCTTACAATACACTACATACGTCTCGTACATGATATCGTAATAGAGTTCTTTCAGGCCTCGCCATAGTAAGTTCCGAAGCCGTAGCATATTGTAGCGGTACATGCAGGATCATCATTGGGAACGATATACGGAGGCGCGTATTGCTTCACTCTCCTACTAGTGAGGCTATTCTCATCCAGGGAAGATGCACCTAAGTCGTAAGACGCGAGCTTTTCCATCCATTTCTCATATGCACGGAGGCCTGGTGTGAAAGACTCCCCTTCTTCCGGGAGGCGCTCGACGGCTCTCGCAAGATGTTGCGTCACTCTGGACGATTTGAGGTGAGAACAGACTCCCCTGATAGTATAGAGGCAACGCTTACAGCTTATTATGAGTAATTAAACCCCCGTGCACTTCGAGTGCACGAACAGCGACGCTTCTCAGGTCTAGCCACTTCGTATCCGGGCTGATGAGGTCGCGAAGTTGGTCTGGCGTGACCTTCTCCCTGTATGAGCTACTGATTGTGTAAATAGCGAGAACGCAAATAGCTCACGAGATACAACAGGCAGGCGTCGTGGAGTTCGACATTGCAACATACATGTTCCCCCCACCAGGATATTTTGTCCACAGGCGGATCGTCCGGAGAGGCGTTAGCGGGAGGATTATAGTCGTGCTTTTTTTATAGGGTCCACTCTCGGGCATTCCCTTTCTTGAATTTCTCGTTTCGCGGGTAGTCCCTCCTGCTCGCTGGCGGATGAACGCCGAGTTGAAAAATAAGAGCGGCGAGGCGGCGGGGGCACCTCAATCCGCATGATCTCCGCTTTCTTAAGGATCAGCTTGTCCACATCGACTGCAGCAAACCACTTCTGGTTATACAGCTTGCTGTTAGGGTTGTAGACAAGCTGATAACGAAGGGGTCCCAATTCTTTGCGCTGCAACTTAACGGTCCCCATCTTCCTCTGTAATACTTCGCTCTGATTCAGAGTCTGGGTGTGAGTAGCGCACACTGTGCATTAGCGCATTAGCGAGATGCAAGATTCGTAAAACTTACAAACGTCCAACCTGGATGTTCAAATGTGTCGTCGCATTCCCACGTATTTTCAGCGAGGTACGCTTTCCACTTCTTCCTGAGTTCGCTCTGCTTCACTGGAGCTGCTGATTGCTTCGTGCCAGAAGCAGATTTCGAATCGCGGGACGACTTGCTTGTGCTGAAAGCTTGCTTGTGCCGAACCGAAGATTTGGGGGATGATTTTTTAGAGACCATGGTTGTGAGTGAACAAAGCACAATGTATGCTTGTTCTTCAGTTAACATAGGGGATCGAGCTTGAAAGGGGCCACCAACGCGTTATGCAGCCTGCCTGAAGCGGATCGGCCAGTTCGGGTGGATCCATATCGTCATTTGAATTATCCAAACGGAATGTCCTGTTCCAGTACATATAACAGTAGCGCGCCTCGAAGATGAGCATTCTCCGTTTGTTTCATGCCTGGCTGTCTGCAACTTTAGGCCTATACTATCTATGTGTCTCTAAACTTATGCACGCGACTCAGATCTCCCCGCCAACCGTCAATGCGTGTTCCGCAACGAAAATAATGACCCACGCTTCAAGTTGAGCCCATTCACAGCACACGGCTCTGCTGCCCACTTCAACGGAAGACACAGGACGGCTGCTTGCATCGCAGTCAATGAGATCGGTGCATACCCCATCCTCTACATGGCTGCTACTTTAGGAACTTCCGCCATGCATACCGTCCTGTAGCAGGGACTCCTGCGCAGGCAAATCAGCTTTGCTGTACGCAGAAAGACTATGCACACACCGATTGACTGTATCTCATTGTCCGTCAAGGATATTTGAACGTATTCATCGTCCTTCTTCCGCTTTTGATGTGACCCTTTCGATTTGAATGAGAGCTTGAGCTTCCGAGAGCTCCTGAGACGAGGTATGAGTGGGGGAACGTTGTCGCAATATTTGAGAAGGCAATCTCGTGAAGCGGCGATAAGGAGAACGGTCTGGAGAGCGCTGAGATTCCCCACTTGCTTGTCCAGCTCGGACCAATTAAATTCCGTGCTGAATGTCCAGCTATCGAATACGATATGTTCGACTCGTCTAGGACGGGGACCACCGGGGGTCGGCGTAAGTTGCACTCTCAGCATGCCCATCTCTATTGTCAACGGCACGTCAACGGCGACACGGTCATTGACGAACTCATACTGCACTCACTGATCTCGTCTCGAGAACGCTGTGATGAATATCCATCTCCGTTCTGCTCCCAGGCTGACGCGATGGCCCACAGCGCATCGATGTCCCTCCGATCAAGAACATCCTCTTCCGCGAGCCCGAGAAGAAGTCCAAGCCAAATCGAGGCTCTGTTGTTGGTACAATTGCTCATGTTATAGTACACCTGTTGCGGCAGATTGTCCCTTGTGAGGAATGACATCGGTGAGGGTATACGATCCGCTGATGCGCCCAGTGTCTCCCATGTAACTCTCTTACACCGGAGGTCTTCTAGCGATGGCAGCACTTTGACGAGCCGAAGGAGATGCTCGAAGCTCTTGAAGTGCACATCATTAAGCCTCAGCCCTCGCGGTTGGATTTCATCTTGCGGCGGGCGACTCAGGTGCGGGCATTCACGCAGAACGTGCTTCCAAGACTGGTCCGGATCTAAAAGATTGACTAAACCGGCTGATGAGCTTCTTCGTACGTCGAAGGCTGAATGAGTCGTGAAGTAGTACCTGCATTGTCTTCTATGCTTCCGTCAGCTGAAAGCGTGACTTGATTCCAGCCACCCTGCGTTGGATACACGAGGATGAGCCGATTTTGTGAGGTATAAAGATGAATTGTGAATGGGAGTGCTATGTAAAGACATTGGAGGAGGATGTCGCGGGAATGAAAGACGAGAAGGACAGCTTGAAGAGCGCTCAGTCTCGCCAGCTGTTCATCGATCTTGGGCCAATCGTACCCTGACCAGTGGCGTTTCTGCATATCTAGTACGATGCACTGAGCTCTTCGGCGTTGCTGGATACCCGCCCGAGGTGTGAGTTGAACTTGTATTGTGCCTATGACTGTTGGCATGATAAATCGTCAGGAAATCTGCCGTCGACACGCCTGCAAATGCGTACTCACTGATCTCGTTCTCTTTGTGCTTACACTCTCCGCTAATCACGTTCGCAAATACCAGAGTACAAAGTACATCCGCTGTTCTCTGATCGAGAATATCCTGTCGTGTTTGCCCAAGGAGTATCTGGAGCAAATACATTGCTCGATCGTCTGTACAATCTTCCATAACGTAAGCCACTCCTTCTGTTGGATCGTCCCTGGCGAGGAAAGACGTAGGCAAAGGTAGTCGACCTGGTTGTGGGCTCCAAGTATCCCAAGTCACTCGAACACATCTGAGTGATCGCAGAGATGGCAGCTCCTTTATAAGTCGTAGCAGATGTGTAAAACTCCTGAACTGTACTTCGGAAAATGACACCTCTCGCACGCCTGACGAGAAACGCGGAAGGGTCTTTCGCAACGAGCCATGAATACTTGATATGATTTGGTTTCGTGGAAATGGTCCCGTGTTCCTCATCTTAAGCGCAGTGTTTTCCGCAGACACCCTGAGTTTCGGAAACAAACGCAACGGGATATTGTGGATCCAGGGCGCATGCAGCTGTTCGATTATATCAAGATCGCCGACAAGGTATTGCCCATCGTTGTGGAACTGCGGATAATGTCTGATGGCCAGAATCCCGGTCAAATCCTTTGGACCACGCAACACGACTCGCCTGGAAAGTATTGGTCCAACTAAGTGGGACCATCGGCGACAGACACGGGCTATCTGAATTAGCTCATGCCTCGTACAATCCACATAATTTCGGGAGCACTCCTCGCGGTTCTTGCACCGGTGATCGTCGAAGCCCAGCGAGCTAGCACCACCGCAGAGCCCAACGCTCAGGAATCTAAGCATCAAGTCAAAGAGCTCGACGGGGATGTCTGCTCCAGCGACTGCTTTGTGGGTTTCCAGTGACATAATCAAAGTCTGTGGCACCCGCGGGAATGATACCCTGGTTGACATAGGCTAGTTAGGCAAACATGAACCTGAGATTTCATTTGGCTGACATGTACCTTGTCCACCGTAGGTTACCACCTGGATGTCCAAACAACTTGTAGGCTGCGTCTACTATATCACCGTGAGCTGCACATCCTTGACACCCCGTAAGATGAAATGGGCAAGTACCTGGACGAATAAAGGAAGGTTGTGCCCTCTGTGCATCACCTGAAGACTCTATCAACAGCTCATCAGCGGAGATCCCCAGATCCGAGAATGAAGATGGAGGGCATGAGAAATCGTGAAGCATAAGCATGAGAGGCTCCTGTGGATAACGTGCGAATACGTTAAAACCGATTTGTGTCTAACTGAATGCATAACATATATGCTCACGTTGGCCTTGCGATACAATTGATACCATGAGCACCTTGGATCCAGCTCTGAATACGTTTGCAGGGCGGAAATGCAATCTTCACAAAGGCATTCCAATAAAAGCAGCATAGAATCTGGATGGTTCAGCGATAGGTTGTCTGAGGGCGCACCATCAGCCAAAGCATTTCGTCGACGTCCACTATCTCATACCGTTCACTACATGAATATCACGCGGTAGCGGAGAGAACAGCGCGCGCATGTGGATATTTGCCTTCGCCGTGACGGGAGGTCCTGGGGCCAAATGACGAACAATCAGGAATAGCCTCTGCGAGATTTGCGGGACAAGTTGAGATTACATATACACACAAAAAAGCAGATTGTCGCACCGGGCAAATAGGCAGGGACATTCGGTGCCATATACATGGGACATGGAGTGAATACTCTTCCGTCTGAAAACAGCTTGTGCACAAGTATTCGGGTGTAGAGCGTGGGCAGGTCACAGAACGTGACGACATGTCGCTAACTTGACGGGTGAGTTAGTGAGTATCACACTGCAGGCACAAATCCGAGAACATTACTAGACGAACATTCAAGGTGGAGTCTAACCCTGGACCAGAGCAATTTCAAGTCCGATGAGAGTAACACTGACGCTGGAGACTGGGCAGATTCAAACGTTGCGGCTATACTTGAGTGGACGGGACAGTTATTAACAACGAGCTATAGACAGCAAGCATATCCTTATAACGGCCACATGCCACAGGAATGCGCAGTTCTGGGCTCGTGGATCAGCCGTTCATCAACATGCTTGCACGATGCTGAGACCACGTGAGTTCCACATGAAAAACCTAGCGCATTGCACGTAAAAAGTCATGCGCATCATGGATTAATTTTTAGTTCTGACGCACACCGGTTTCGAGGAGATCCCTCACCTCATGAAGCAGCTACGCCAGATCCAAGGGCAGTCGGGTCATCACAGCTGGCATGGAGCTGGAGCGTGCTTCTATCCCGTTTTGCAAACTGTCACAGAAATGTGAGGAAATGGCTGTGCTGGAGTTCATCTCGGCAAATGCCAAACAAGTCCGGGTGTGTACAATAAGACTGCAATAAGGCGCGAAAGTGGAAGCAGTCATTCGGTATTGATGAGAAGGGAGTATACAAAAGACGCCTGGATAGTATCAAACCCTATCACATCGCCTTCACAGGTGTACACTGCTATGCGCACAGATGCCAGGCCCTAAACGTCCTTGCGGGATCAAAGGATCTGGGAATGGACTAGATCATGTATATGGGGACAGCACGATGTCTGCTGGGCCAATGCATACTGGCCGCTTTGGAGGTTGTCATATAACTCACAGTAGTTGCACGGTGAGACGAGGTGCTCCGTCCCGAAGATGTATGAAACATGGAACGAACGTCGTTCGTGCTCGTCAGCCCAGAGCAATGCTACAATCAGACGTGAGGGTCACGTAAGCCGTCTACATGGACAAGGGCAGAAAGCGGGAAGCTTACGAAGGCGCTGCAGTTCGAGCCTGGCACAGTAGACCAAAATCGTGTGTCGTTATGTGTACTACGGCGACGGCTAGGAGATAACGATGACACAGGATCATCAAGTGCGACGTGAGCTCAAAGCAGATAGACACGGCTCTTTGCAGGCGATCACCATTCGTAACGTCGAGAGGCGGTACAGAAGAGGATCCGCCAGGAGATCCTGGCATGCACATCCCGTGAGTTAGGGCCCGGCAGTGAAGTATCGGGAGAGCTGTAGACGGACGAGACGAGGCATCCGGTTTGATCTGTGAGATGCCGCTGTGGAAAGATTAGACCCCTTAGGCTGCAACGGCTTAGACAGACGGGACGTATTAGAGGCGTACCGCTTACGCAAGTCATCCGACGGGCTGATACGGGCGGCTTCTGATCAACAAGATAGCTGCATACTTATACGCCGCTTCGACGGCACATAATATGCTCATAAACCGCCATGAAGTCGGTCACGGGTAAGCATAGGCGTTGGCTAGCCCTCCGTCAATATCACTAGACATCGCGCACATCCTATACGAGTGCTTCACTGTATTTTGCGGGTCCATGAATGTGGCAAAACGAATGCAAAATCGGTACAAAAGACGAGGAGGACGTTCAGAGGTTCCGTGACCACAGCTTGTTAGACGAGTATAGGCCAGTGATTTAGGCATCGATACCGAGTTGGCGAGCAGTGAGAATACGGCTTCTGTATCGTGTTGCGAATGGGATCGGCTGCGCATTCGAGTCGCCTGGTCATTCAGGGGATCATATATGAGAGACGTACACCTGTTGAGAATGAATATGGCGAAAGCATAGAGAAAAGAATGTGCACGCACCAACGGGTCTGCGCTCAACAAACTGAAGTTGCTCAGGCTGTTGCCGTTGACGTGGTGTTTGGTAGTGTTTAGTAATATTTGGTACCTTCATGCGGGTGCAATTAGCGCTCTGGCCTCCGGGCTTGGACTCACAGCGTGCGGAGTCTCTTACTCTCGGGTCGAGCTTGAAGCTCTTGACCTGCAGGCTAGAAGTCCCAAAGTCTAAAGAACTTTGGTATGCTATAGGTGTCCAGCCAGCAAGTATGCAAAGTGCCACGCACATGGGTGTATACCGTTCACCCCAACCCGTGATATGCCACTTTCTCCGTCGATTCTCCAAGCGTGAAATTAAGTATGCCCTCAGTCAATGATGGAAGTCATTCTGGAGGCAATCACTCGGAGGAATGTGCCAGTCCCTTTTGGAACCGGATGCTGGCAAGTACAACTAGCTCGGCTCCTCATGCATTCTTTGAACCGGCGAGTGTTCAAGTGATCCGTCGATGTTTGGGTCGCTGCTCATCTTTGCAGATAACTCTCGTTACAGGTTCCCCTTCGATTCTGACTTCAGATTGTGTGGCGACAATCTTTGATTTTGTTATTGGTAAGCTGAACTTCGCGGAACCTGACTTCGAAATCGAATTGCCGTTCTGAGTGTCCATCCAGTCTACACTCGACAGGCCCATCCGACCTTTCTCCTACCCCATGACAGTCACTTCATGTCGCCAGGACCGACATATGGCCGCTGGAACATTACCTGGTCCCGTCGTCCCGACGACTTCCCTCTCGCTGGACCACGTTGCTTCTCGCCTGCGGCCCGCTCTTGCAATTTCTTGCCGCTAAAATCGACGATGGATATAAAATGCCACCATCGACGCCTTGGCAGACTTGGCGTACTTGGCGTACTCGACACATGAACACAGGGATACGTGCACTGAATGTCAACGGAGGTTCGTGCTATGCTTCACGGCGAATTTGTGTGCATTTTCCACACGTGAACTACCCTCTAGGTCCAATGTGGCAGAGGGATTCTGACCAAATCGTCTACAAGACAAAGCAACCTCCACAGTATAAAGAGCGCGATTTTTGGCAGTGAGCCGTACAGTCGCACCTGTCCTGCATAACTCGTCAAGTCTTGCACTCTCTCATACGGGAAAGCCAAGTCATGTTGAAGCTATCATCCTCTTTCTTAGCGCTCGCTGCTCTCGTTCCTTTTGTTGCTGCGCAGTCGCAGGAGTGGGGACAATGTAGGCGATTATACTCTTCTCCATGATATTCGTTACTCAGTGTTTGGTACAAAGGCGGTGGTATCGGTTGGACGGGAGCCACAACCTGCGTTGCCGGTACCGTCTGTACCGTTCTTAACCCGTACTATTCTCAATGCCTCCCTCCGGTATGCCGCTTTCAGAGACTATTTCTATTCGTGCTGACGGTTGCACGAGCAGACTGCGTCCTCCCCACCGCCTACTAGTATCCCTAGCAGCCCAACATCCGTCCCGCCCACGACTATCTCCACCACGAGCCCCTCTCAGCCAACTGGCGAGCTTAACCAGCTCGCGAAAGCCAAGGGAAAGCTATACTTCGGCACCGCTACCGATAACAACGAGCTTTCTGATACCGCTTATACCGCCATTCTGGATGACCACAACATGTTCGGCCAGATCACGCCCGCGAACAGCATGAAATGGGTATGTCGTGCAACTGAATCACTCCATTCTGCAGGATTGAATCGGTTGACTGTAGGATGCCACGGAGCCTTCTCGCGGCACGTTCACATTCGCCAATGGTGATGTCATCGCCAACTTAGCCAAGAGCAACGGCCAGCTCCTCCGAGGTAAAATAGAACAAATACCTTTTTTTTTTTTTTGTTTTTTTTGCGAAGACTAAGCTTTTGCGTAGGCCACAACTGCGTCTGGTATAACCAGCTGCCAAGCTGGGTCAGCAGCGGCGGCTTCAATTCTGCTACCCTGACGTCCATCATCCAGACTCATTGCAGCACACTCGTTGGACATTATAAGGGCCAAGTGTGAGTTACACTCTTATTCCCCTGCCTTCATGCAAGCTAACGTCTCTCCAACAGCTGTAAGGGATATTGGATATTATTATTATTGTCCTTTAACTAACGCTTATCTCTTTTATAGACAGTTGGGATGTCGTAAACGGTTAGTTTCGTTCTCTTTCAAAGAGCGAGAGCTGCGCTCATCGCGTTTTTTCATGTAGAACCCTTCAATGACGACGGCACCTGGCGTAGCGACGTCTTCTACAACACGCTCGGCCAGTCTTACGTGAGCATCGCGCTTCAGGCCGCTAGGACCGCAGACCCGAATGCGAAGCTCTACATCAACGAGTACAACATCGAGTATGCCGGTGCAAAGGCGACTGCAATGATGAACCTAGTCAAATCACTCAAGTCCTCCGGTGTTCCTCTCGACGGCATAGGTCTCCAGTGCCACTTCATCGTCGGCGACGTCCCCACTGGCTTGCAGTCGATTCTCCAGCAGTTCGTCGCCCTCGGTGTCGAGGTCGCCATTACGGAGCTCGATATCCGTATGACCCTTCCTGCTACGAATGCTCTCCTCCAGCAGCAGGAGAAAGACTACCAGACCGTCATCTCAGCTTGCGCCGCCGTCGAAGGATGTGTCGGTGTTACCGTGTGGGATTTCACCGACAAGTACTCTTGGGTGCCAAACACCTTCTCCGGCCAGGGTGAAGCGTGCCCATGGGACGCGGTAAGGACAAATAATTGTCGTACACTTAATTGCTAGCTAACACGCCGCTTTGTCTATCCAGAACTTGCAGAAGAAGCCTGCTTACAGCGGTATTGTGGCTGGCTGGGGAGCGTAAAATCTATTGCATCCATAAAAGTGTTCCTTTCGTACCGATTATGTGTCATTTTGGTTTTTGCTTAAATATGATGACTATGATCTCACGGAAAACCAGTCTCAGAAGCAATGATCGCTACACATCCATCGCTCTAAACGTACACGCAATACATACGGGAGAAATAGAAGACACTTCGGCGTCCGTATTCAAACCTTTCCTGTCACCCGTTCAAGAAGTGAAGCCGATGGCGATTCCATCAAACGCCGGCTTCTTGATGTAGTTCTGAGGACAAGAAGCATCAGTTTCACCCTTCAAAAGACATTACCCCTCGCTTACATCGTCCCACGGGCAAGCAGCACCCTGTCCAGGGAAGGTGCTGGGGACCCAGGAGTACTTGTCGGTCCAGTCCCAGACAGTAACACCGATGCAGCCCTCGACGGCATTGCAAGCGGAAATGACCGAGTCGTAATCCTGCTTCTGCTGCTCAAGCAGAGCATCCGTCTCGGGTAAGGTCATCCGGATGTCCAGCTCGGTGATAGCCACCTCGATACCGAGGGCCACGAACGTCTCCAGTTGAGTCTGGAAGTCGGTCGGGACCTCACCGACGATAAAGTGGCACTGGAAGCCAACGCCGTCGACGGGCACATCTTGAGACTGGAGTGTCTGTATGAGGTCGAGCATGGAAGTCGCCTTGGGGCCGGCGTACTCGATGTTGTATTCGTTGATGTAGAGTTTGGCGTTGGGGTCCGCAGTCCGCGCGGCTTGCAGAGCGATCGGCACGAAACTTGTGCCGAGGGTATCGTAGAACACGTCGCTTCGCCAGGTTCCATCGTCGTTGAAGGGCTCTATGAGTGCTGTCAGGACGTGGGATGTGGTTATCATCATCAATGCACTCACCGTTAATGACATCCCAAGCGTCTTTGCAGCAGAGTCAGTATGGTATATCGGCAGAGACGCTGTCAATACTTACAACTAAAACAAAGTCAGATTAAGCACAGTCTACAGCAAAGGTAACACTCACACTTGACCCTTGTAATGTCCTACAAGTGTGCTGCAGTGGTTTTGCACAATCGATGTCAACTCCGCAACGGTGAAGGTGCCATCAGAGACCCAACTGGGAAGTTGGTTGTACCACACGCAATTGTGTCCTGCGGACGGTTCATCAGGCTTTCGGCATTATGAATGGAGCCGCGCGCACCTCTCAAAAGCTGTCCGTTCGTTGCAGCCAAATCGGCAATAACATCGCCATCGGTGAAAGTAAAGACTCCTTGCTCCGGTTCAGTAGCATCCTGTGCATCGCGCAGACATCAGATATCTCGAGTGCCATGGACTTCCCGTCCCGTAGCTCACCCATTTCATGCTATTGGCCGGTGTGATTTGACCGAACATGGTATTGTCATCCAGGATGGCGGTGTACGCGGTGTCTGTAAGCTCGGGGTTATCGGTGGCTGAACCGAAGTAGAGCTTTCCAGCCGCCTTCGCAAGGGTGTTCAGTTTGGCAGTCGAAGTACCGGTTGGCAGAGCAGTACCGGTAGGTGTGGCGCTGGTTTGAGTAGGTGCGGCGCTGGTCTGAGTAGGCCCAGACGACGGCGCGGAGTTCGACTATGTGATCGTCAATGCCAGCTCAAAAGACATGTACAAAATTTGATGCATACCGGAGGGAGACATTGAGAGTAGTACGCGTTCAGGACGGTACAGACCGTACCGGAAACGCAAGTCGTATCGCCCGTCCAGCCGATACCGCCACCTGCGAAGAATAAGATACGTTAGCTTGGGCAAAGGACACAGCATAACATACATACATTGGCCCCACTCAGCCGATTGAGCGAGAACAAGAGGAACGAGGGACACCACAGCGAGGAAAGAAGATGAGATCTTTAACATGATAATCTTTCTCCCAGGTTTTCTAAAGATGATTGTCTTTGCGAGCCTTCACCCTTTCTTCACCGTCCTTATGTACCTCTACGCTGGTCGTCTCGAATCAAATTCGGTCATTTGTACGCTGAAATGTCAATGGAGAGCGGGCTCACGTGTAGCGACTTTGTCGTATTTTTGGCTGCGGACATATGCCCTGCACGTCGTTGAGGTTCATGTGGTAGGCAGGCGGACGAATGTGCGTCCGCCTAGTAAGCACTAGAATGTAGCATGAGGTCTGCGCGAATTTTGTATCGCTGCCGGGAGGAGCGGTAAGGCCAATGGTACTGGACCAACGGTCATATATCGGTGGGAAACATGACACCCTCAGGACGTTGGAGGCGAAAGGTAGGGCTCAGAATAGTTACTTACCTGCAGATGCAAAAATAGCCTACATCAGGCAGATCAGAAAGGCTAAGCCAATAACATCCGTGCCGCTTCGTTGCCTTCTTCAGTGATCCTGTGACTTGTGCGGTACTGGATCAAAGTACAATCACTTAACGCCAGGTCCAGACAGAAAATCAGTTCAGCGTACCAAGTCGTCGAAAGACACCGCAGAGCATCGTAGAGCATACGAATAGATCGACCTTGCAGTAGGGCCACGTTCTGCTGGCTACACACATGGTCCAAAGTCGAGAACATAAACGGTATATTTGTAGATCATCCACTCTCGCGGCTCATGCGAGGAGTAGACCACGTCAGCCAGCCAGCTAATGTTACAGCAGTGTCAGGTGCGAAACCTAAACGTAACAAAGAAACCAGACTACCGATCATGCACCAAAGCCAATAGCTATACCATCGAAAGCCGGTTTTCTGACGAGATTCTAGTATTGACGGAATTGTAAGCCCAGACCTCTACCAGAATGGACTCGACCTACCGCATCCCAAGGGCATGCGTCGCCTTGCCCCGGGAAAGTGCTCGGTATCCAGGAATACTTATCGGTGAAGTCCCACAATGTGACGCCGACGCACTTTTCCACAGCCTCGCACGCCGATATCACGGTCTCGTAGTCTTGCTTCTGCTGCTGTAGGAGTTCGGGAGTCTCTGGAAGCGTCATACGGATGTCGAGCTCGGTAATAGCAGCCTCAATGCCAAGCTCGGTAAACGCCCTGATGTTCTCCGTGATATTCGCGGGCAACTCGCCTACTATAAGATGTCCTTGGATGCCGATGCCGTCCACAGGAATTCCTTGAGCTTTTAGCGACTTGATGAGATTCTGGTGCGCAGTCGCCTTGGGTCCCGGACCTTCAATATTATAGTCATTGATGTAGAGCTTTGCCTTCGGATCTGCTGCCCTGGCCGCTAGCAAAGCAATCGGGATGTATGTGGGTCCCAATGTGTCGTAAAAGACATCGCTACGGTATGTGCCATCATCGTTGAACGGCTCTGCATTCCGTCAGTCTGGCAAATTGGACAAGCGACCGTGGTCTTACCGTTTATAACATCCCAGCTATCTATTGGACGAACAAATCAGATCAGTCTCGCAAAGAGGATACGGGAAAGTGCTTCACATACAGACTTGTCCCCTATAATGGTGGACGAGAGTACCGCAATGAGTCTCGACTATGGATTTCAGTGTAGGCGCCGTCCAATTCGTAGAAGTCAACCAGTCGGGTAACTGATTGTACCATACACAGTTGTGACCTACAAAGTACGTGTTGATGATACTTCTTTCGTAATCAAAATGAGCAAACCTCGCAGAAGTTGACGGTTGTCTTTGGCCAGGTCTGCAATAACGTCACCACCTGTGAAGTTGAAGACACCGCGCTCTGGCTCAGTGTATTCCTACGCAACCTATGAGCTCTATATCTTGGGAAGAAAGGAAGGCACGCACCCATTTCATGCTATTCGCGGGAGTTATTTGCCCAAACATCGTGTTATCGTCCAGAATGGTGGTGTAAGGCTTATCCGTCAGCTCTGGGTTGTCCGTAGCGGTCCCGAAATACAGTTTTCCTCTGGACTTCGCCAGGAGGTTTAACCTCGCATGAGAAGTCGACTCGGTACCACCAGCAGAAGAGCTGGGAGTAGGACTAGAAATCACGAAGGCGAACTGAAGGGCGATCCATGCGAAGGCGAGAAGTGGATGCATTGGAGCAGAGAATGTTTCAAGTCTCTGGGAAGATACCGATGTTTATCCAGCATGCTATAAGTACGTGTACCTGTGCGCCTGGAATGAATGCAGTCGTCAGCGTTCGAGATTTCGACGATCAACTCAGCTCACGTGGGGACTTCACGTACGCGGAGGAGCGTAGATGCGAGTCGGTCAATGTGTTGCAAGCTCAGGTGTGCGAATTCTCTAATAGAAAACGCTCTTGTGAACGCCACACTTTGATCTTCAAATCGATCGTCAGATGACGTTGTTCTATATCTGAGGTAAATTTGGGTCAGATGGAAGTCAGCTGTCCCTCGAACGTACGTGAACGGGCGAAGACTCGACAGTCGATGAGATAGACTGGCCTTTACTGGAAAGTTGATGGAGATGAGGCATGTGGATATCAATCAGGTTCAACACAAGCAGTGCCGGAATGCAACGTTTCAGCGGGAGAAATACCTCTCGACATGAACAGCTGCTACCCATGACCGACACTCACCTAAGCAATAATTCCTTTGTAAGGCCTTTCAAATGAAAGGACGTCAACGATAAGGTGCATGCGCTCCAAAGTCAAGGGCCATTGCTTCTGACGAAGTTCTCCGATATGATGACGGACCTTAGGCAGAAAGAGCTTCGAATAGCCCGTGCACATCTCAGGATGATAGACAATGCACAACGTTATTTTCCTCACAATGCTGCACCACAGTGAAAGCAGATAGGCATGTTACTGAGATAGCATGTGATGAATTGTTGAATACGAACTTGAAAGACGAGTGGAAAGAGCTTCAAGGACGGTGGCGATAGGTCGCCCTCACTGACGGCGTTCCCCGGGCCGCCCGGGAGGTGCCTGCGATGATAAGCGCTCTCTTCCGATCACGACGCGTAAGCGCGACGCGACTCTAACACGACGACGGCTCGACGTAACGCTATCCTTTCAGGTCTTGGTCTTGGACTCTTAGGTATGCATCGGGTGTAAGTAATGCTCTTTGTTTCAATACACAGCTCATACTGACGCTCCTGATCTTACAGCCGTAGGGAACGCAGCGCTTGACCTTCCCATACCAGCTATCCCCGCCAACTTTCCCGTATCTTCATCTATATATCCATCCATTTAGAAACAATGATGTAGAAGAACTGATGTCCATATAAATCTTTTCACGAGCTCCAGCCGATCACAATACCGTCGAATGCGGGCTTCTTGATGAAGTTCTGAGTGAAGTTAATAGGTAAGACGAACGTTCAAATTATCAGTTAGATATATCAAACTTACATCGTCCCAAGGGCACGCAGCACCTTGACCAGGGAACGTACTCGGAACCCAGGAGTACTTGTCGGTCCAGTCCCAGATGGTAGCACCGATACAGCCTTCGACTGCATTACAAGCACTAATAACAGACTCGTAGTCCTGCTTCTGTTGTGCAAGAAGGGCGTCCGTCTCCGGCAGAGTCATTCGAATGTCCAGCTCGGTGATGGCAACCTCGATTCCCAGGGCCGTGAACGTCTCGAGTTGAGTCTGGAAGTCGGTCGGGACTTCACCGACGATGAAGTGGCATTGGAAGCCAACGCCATCAATTGGTACACCTTGGGACTGGAGCGATTGTACGAGGTTCAGCATCGAAGTCGCTTTAGGACCGGCGTACTCAATGTTATACTCGTTGATGTAGAGTTTGGCGTTGGGATCTGCGGCACGCGCGGCTTGCAGCGCGAGGGGCACAAAACTCTCTCCTAAGGTGTCGTAGAATACGTCACTTCGCCACGTCCCATCGTCATTGAACGGCTCTGCAGAAAGGTGAGGCTTATAATTTTGTGGGGGTACTGCACAAGCCTGGAGGACTCGCCATTGATAACATCCCAGCTATCTTCTCGCGGTGGTTAGCGAAACGTAAAGTGGACCGGATATGACGGCTTACAGCTACAGAAAGGTCAGTAAAGAGAAAAAATATTATAGTGCAGACGCAATACTCACACTTGACCCTTATAGTGAGCAACGACAGTGCCACAGTGGTTCTGAACGATCGACGCCAACTCAGTTGCATTGAAATTGCCGCTCGAGACCCAGCTTGGAAGTTGGTTGTACCACACGCAATTGTGTCCTGTACCAATCAGATAGGTCAATCGCTTCATATGAGTCTGTACAGCTGCACACCTCGTAGAAGCTGTCCGTTAGTCTTGGCCAGATTGGCGATCACATCTCCATCAGTGAACGTGAAAACGCCCTGTTCGGGTTCAGTGGCATCCTATATATCTCAATCAACAAAACGATGAAGGTGTCGTTGTTTTGACCTACCCATTTCATACTATTCCCAGGAGTGATCTGGCCAAACATTGTGTTGTCGTCCAAGATAGCGGTGTATGCCGTATCGGTAAGTTCAGGATTGTCGGTAGCAGAGCCGAAGTAGAGTTTTCCCGCTGCTTTAGCCAGTGTATGGAGTTTGGCCGTAGAGGTGGCGGTCGGGAACGCCGTGCCAGTGGGCGCAGTCGAAGTCTGAGAGGGACCGGATGAGGGTGGAGCTGACTGGCTAATAGACTGTTCGACAAACGTTCAGAGTAATAGCAGCAGTAAACATGTTAGCGCACATACCGATGGGACACATTGAGAGTAGTATGCACTGTATTCTGTGCAAACAGTCCCAGCGACACATGTCGTAGGACCCGTCCATCCGATACCACCACCTTATAGAGAAGATCCGATCAGAATAGATTCAAGCCACGGCAGACTGAGATACCCACATTGACCCCACTCCGCAGACTGAGCCAAGACAAAAGGAAGAAGAGCAACGAAGATTGCGGAAGACGTCAGAATATTCGACATTACAGTGTACTTGTACGAGCTTTGGTTTGAACAATTGTCGCTGTAGTCTCTCGCTGTTGCCTCATCATCTTTCTTAAATACCTCTGTGCAGCCACTTCGAATCAAATTCGGTCATTCATACGCAGAAATGAGAACGGAGGCCATAACTCACGTGTAGTGACTGAGGTCACATTTTTTATTACAGCCACACGAGGCGTATGCTGTTGAGGCTCATGTGCTCAACACGCGGACAAATGTGTCTGCACGCCAGAGTAATTAAGTTCTCGTTCGCATCCCAGCCGGCAATATCATGGAAGATAGATGCCACTGATCCAACGGCTATTTGTCGGTATGGAAGACCATCTGTGTCTATGTACCGAAGGTTGAAGGTGAGTCGCAGAGTCACAGTATACCCTATGTGAAAGTAACATTGAAGATCAGATTCGCTGCTGGGACCATGCGACCTGAGCATCCTTAGACCTTCAGCAAGACAAACCAACTTAAATTTTCAGCACGTCCTACGCTCGTTATACACATAGTCAGGTCAAAGCGGGACGAGAAACAGACAGGAAGAAGAATCCTGGTGAGATTCATGAGAACGGGCTGAAGGTTCAAATGTATTCGATACAATTCATCGTCCACGTACGGAAAGGGAAATAGCCTAAACTCAGCCAATCAGCTCGAGTGATGAAAGTGCCCAGGTATTCAGTATTCAGCCTCCAGGTATCATGCCCCGAAGCCTAATGCAATGCCATCAAATGCCGGTTTCTGAATAAAGTTCTCAAGTATGAGACGCCTGTTAGCAGCGAGACCTAATCGCGTTGAATCTTCTTACCTCGTCCCATGGACAGGCGGCGTCCTGTCCTATGAAGGTTGCCGGTACCTAGGAGAATTTGCCCGTGAAATCCCAAAGTGTGACACCGACACACTTGGGAACAGGAAGTTCATGTTGAGAA
>JANHOG010000121.1:0-25799 GCA_027627325.1 Phlebia brevispora
AGGACTCGGCACCGGCGAAACCCCCAGATCGAATGATCGCAGGATAGCGAGAAGCGATACTGATAATTGTGCGTTGTCGGCCTGAAGAAGGGTATAGGACACCATCACAAAGGCTGTCACTACTGCTGAGAATAAGCCGGCCTATACGTAGGGCCTGCGATTCAGCTGTATTCAGCAACGGCTAGAAGGCATCAAGGACTCACGAAGACGAGAAGCGTGTCGATATCGTCTGTGCAGTCGCCGATTATCTCGGCGTCTTGGCTGAACATATAGTCATCTATGGCTGCCCAGCCTGTAGACGGAGAGGTGTCTCCCATGTGTCGCCGGCGTCGATGACTGGGTGTAATTGTCATGGCGGCAGCGGGGATCGAGCTGGGGAGAGGCCACGACTCGGCATCGCTCGTCCTGGTATTAACTAGTTCTTATGTTGACTGCGGTTCACAGCATATGCACAGACCTGTGCCTGGCGGACAGATTGAGTAGCTGTGGGAAGCCCACCAAGTACGTGTGGCATACTAGCGAACCTGACAGACGAACGTGCTTCACGTACCTGGTTGTGCTCCGTAGGCCGAGTAAGGTTCACACCTGCAAGATCGGATCAACCACGGTCAACAGCCATAGAATGGAGGATTACAGCCCCTACTTCCCGACAACAGGTAGATTGTACTTGAGTGATACCTTCCGCTCTAGTATTACAAGAGCATGTCAGACAAAGAGCGGGGCAAAGCGTTCGAAAGGAAAACTTACAAGACTGTGGGGTGCTCCGAATCCTGTGTCATCGACTACAAATAGGTGGACATCTTTCCAGCTTCAAAGAGGTAGCCTATAGAAAAAATAAATTCTATTTTCGCATGATAGCCTTCCCAGTCGCGAAGTAACATAAAGGCACTTTTCCGCTTTCTGAGGGAAATGCGATTCTTCCAGAGCATTTAAGACGTGCGAAGCATACCGCCATACATTGCTCGCGTCCGTTTTTAAGTGCTTTATTGACAAAACACCTGCACTAATGGAGGAAGCGACGCTGCAAGTCTGAAGTCTAAATCGAAAACACAAACCCGTTGAGCGTTCTCATACTCTATCAGGGAACTCTCGATCTCCGGCTGCCGCGAGGTCCTCCTCATCCGCGTACACGCTCTCGATCTCCGCGGCATAGAGTCCCAGGCAGACAGGGCGTCGCGGCGTGCCCTTCGATGTGTACTCGAGCGGCTTCGTGGGAGACGTCACGACGATTCTCTAACGTGAACGCGGGTCATTAGCGTCTGTCTTCCTGATCGGAACAATATGATCGGGATCACATGCCTTTCTCTGAATGCGCGCGTACGCTGGGACTTGTGCGTTAGCTTTCTCGACCGTTGGCCTAATGAGATGGCCACCTGTGTGAGATGTAGTACTCCGAGAATGACGACCAGACCACACACCAAATTAAACTCTTGAAGTCTTCCAAAGTCTGCGGGTTTGCTGATGGATTGTAGCCTACAGCAGGCTCTATGAGTACGCCAGTCTCAATGTGTCCTTTACCGAACACAATAGCCGACGCAATATGGCTATCGTGCACAAGAGTTGCCTCTGCACATTTACGCGGTCAGTACTTCGACACCACCAAGTGGTGCCTCTGCTTACCGAGAGGAAGTGGGTTGACCTGAGGAGATGGAAACAGTCAGGCATAGGCTCACTCTCGCATCTCAACGCCAAACGTACGTTCTCTCCAGTAGCAAGTATGATCAAATCGTCCTTCCTCCCGTAGACCTTCCACCGCTGGGTATCCGTCGGGTGCTGCTCCAGCAGGTCGCCTACCGCGTACACGGGCCGGCCATCCCGTTCCGAGTTGTAAATATTAGGGAAGCACGTATCCGTAGGCTGGTTCAAGTTGCGTCAGTGAGCGATCTGCCGTGCAGCAAAAAAGTTGCAAAACGAGAGAAATGGAATACGCACGATCATAACTGGTTCATAAATCCCATCCATGCCTTCCTGCGGCAGCATCGCAAACTCGGCATGATGCGAAATCCTGAAGTACTCCCATTCGCCTGGAGGCGCGGCGTCGCGCGGGATGTACATAGTGACCGGGCCCACCTCCGTGCTACACAATAATTGACGGTATTAAGTATTAACAGCACGGTCAAAATCTCAGGACAAGCTCGGCGGTGACAGCGAGCACACATACCTGCCCCAGAACGGATGCATGATGACGCCTTCCTCCGCAAGCATATCGCCTAGGTGTTTATTCACTGAAGCGCCGGAGAACACCTGTATGACACCGTCGGTTATTAGCCCGAAGTTGAAGTCACATAAAAAAAAGTCGGACGTACAATCGCATCCAATGCCTTCAGTCTCGCGATGTTTGTTGGCTCCCGAGCCCAGGCCTGAAATTATCAACGTAAATGAAAGAAGAAGTTAGAACCCCGGAGGAAAAAATGACAGCATCTGACCGACCTCAATGAACACAGGGATACAAAATACTATGTGACAGCCGCTTGCGGACCAACTCTTGAGGAAGTTAGAAGGAGTGGGGACAGTTGGAGGTGAGGTCGGTTTGTAGAGTGCAAATGTCGCGCCGCTGGTGAGCTGTTCGCAGAAGCCGTTTGGTCGACTGGTTTGCAAAGCAGAGTCAGATACGCACGGGCCACTGTCGAAGGCAAGCTGAGACAAGTCCGTCAACACAGCTTGCAATGACTCACGAGTAGGGTGGCAATGCCCATTGCGTCTGAGGCTACATGTGAGTTAACGTACATATTATTTATTCTGGGTGACGTACGGAACATCGGGTTTGTATGCGCCGCGATCCGCTTGTCCGCTAGATCGACTTCACCGAAGTCTTGAAATGTAAATGTTCGTTGGGATTGGCCGACACATAGATTAGTGGGCACGTACAAGGTATATTGCATGAATTAATCAGTCCACGTCTGGTGACCCTGATAGCTTTAGGGAGTGCAGTAGTACCTAAACCGCATTGAGCACGAAACGTTTTGCTGAGTTACAAAAATGCCGCACCGGAAGAATGCAGAATAAGTGTCACATCGTTATCCTCGATGTCGACCACAGATTGTCTAGTGAATTGCTCAAATCTGTCCTTAGCCCCCTGCAGACCGGTGAACTTGACCATCTGCAAAAGCTCCACTTTTAATCCCTTCTCAGAGAGCAGTTTTGCAGATTCTGATGCCAGGGCCTGCATAGCAGAGTCTTCACTGACATACAATTCTTGCACGCCGGTTATCTCGAGGAGATGGGCAGTGACACCGGGATTGTTGCGCGGTGAGAGCGGAAATGCTGTATACCCCAAGCTCATTATCGCGACCAGCATATAAACGTAGGTCAGCGTGTCTGCAATAGGTTCGGCATCATTGCGCGATGAGCATGAAATAGGGCATAGGTGACGTACCAGACAGCGCAAGCACGCCGATGACAGGACGTCGGTTTGTGCGCGCTTCTCGAGACTTGTGCTGAGACCGTTCGTAGTTTTGCCGGACAATCTCTGCAAGGGTTATGATACTGTTCCACGCGTCAGAATAGGAGATGTCATGTAGCGTGTTTGCATCAACGTCTGCGTAAGTGAAGACAGGGTGGTCCGGGCTGTTCTTAGCGTGATATTCGTATAGACCCGGGACAGACAGGTCGTGGTCAAAGGGTGGAGGACGAAAAGTCTTAGAATGGACACCTTGAGGCGTACGTCGATGATTGCTTGCCATGATTGTGTCGACAATCTGAAGAGACCGAACTTGCGAAAAGGCGAAAATCGGCAAGGCATGCAGCGAAGCAGCCTACGCTGATATACGGCATTCAACGCAACCTGAAACACGCAACAGCCGGTGCCTTTCCGCAGACATATGCAGCGCTTTTTGGACTGGATTTGTTGGACAAATCCCCCCGGCATCACGGCTTGTAGGCGGTACCGGTGTGGCGGAACTAAGTTATGAAACGTCTTATAAGCCTCCATAGATGGTGGATCCAGGGAGGGGTGTCATACATACAGTATACCAAACACTGGCTTGCGATAAAATTGGGATCCGTCACGTCTTCATGTCTGAAACAGTGTAAATCCAGCCTCGATCGACGCGACGCGAAAGGGTTGATGACGCGTAAGGAGCTGACCGGGACAGTTTTAGACACTGGCGGAGCAAAGAAAGTAGCGAAGTAGGAAAGCGAAGTATGATGGTGCATGTCGTACTGAGCCAGAGCTAGCTTGGACTGCGACTACACTGCATGCACCGGAGGTAGTGACGGTGAAGTGCAGAAGAAATAATCAGATGTGTACAGCTGGTGATGACTTTATTGAGGGGAACATTTCTTGTATTTGAGCCTGTATTTCTTCGGACTTATGTTGGCTGTCGTAACGTATCCAGGTCATATGCTGGAGGTCTTCTAGCAGGTGGCGGTAAGCGAAAAGCCAACTGGCTTGCAGACGCTGTCCCAATTCACAAAGTTTCCTAACTTGCCTGTTTCACGGTGATTGCCGTGAGGCGACTGACACCGTCGTGGTCAAGCAGAGTAAGCGCCCGCGAGGTTGCGGCGATTCGTGACAACAATAGAAGGTCTAGCTACTGTGGTATGCTTACAGCGGAAGGTATGTTGCAGTATGTTGAATATGCTGCCTTCTCATTGAGATAATTTGGCTCGAATGCTCTCCACTATAGTCCTCACATCTCTATCACTGCTCGCAGCTCTTGCTCGTATGAAGCACTTGAATGGCGCCGAGACCCTGATAAATAGCAGGAGCCAAAATATCATAAATGTGAGCGTCAAAAAGGATCGATGCAATCGAGTTGAACACTACGTACGTGACCAGACCACCGTCAATACACTCTGTTCTTGATGGCAGTACTGGCGCACCAGTCTCATCTTGAACAGGGGAGAACTCGAATGCCCAAAGCAGGCAAGCGATATCAATGAAGAGAGCGCGCATCGCCAGGTTTATTCCAGGGCACAGCCTAAATTTCAAGAGAGGTCGGCAGCTTAACGCCAGAGCCGTCGGCATGTCACATTGTGGCTCACCGTCTGCCCAAGCCAAACGCGAAGGGCTTCTTCAACTGAGTTCTCATTTCGCGTAGAATTCTGCGATTGTTCTCATCCTCATCTAGAATACGCTCCGGTCTGAACTCGTCAGGCTCAGGGAAGTCGTCTGGGTTGCGTCCCATTGCCCTGCCGAATCTCCAGGTCAGCTGACAGTATTAGTCCCGCGCCACGGTAACACGATGGCCAAGATGCACTCACCACAGGTTTTCTATAACCGTGGTACCTAGAGACACATCAAGCGAACATGTGAAATCAAAGTATGGTGCGAGGGAGGTGGCCTACCCTTCGGAATGAAGTATCCATCATACCAGTCATCCTGGCATCGTTCGCTCACGTTATCATCTGTCTACGCAGAATGATGAACAAATCATACCTCCATCGCACTTCTAGGAATTCCTATACAAAGTTATTGTGCGTTCACTATGAGAGTCAGAAATCGGATACCTAGAGGGACAACGGGCCACCAGCGCAGCAGCTCCATCACGATCGCTTCGACGTACGGCAAGTTCCTTTGATCCTCCAGGGTCGGAAGGCGCTCTCGTCCTACCGTCCTGTCGATCTCGTCATGGGCGTTTTGCATGATGTCAGGGTGCCAGAGCATTATGAGGACGAATATGGAGAGAACGCTGTATGTCTGAATACGTCTTGATTAGAGCCTCTGAGTTAAGATTGGGGGAGTGTGATGGACAAACCGTTTCTGTGCCTGCGGTCCTACGAAAATCGCACGCCATGGAGTATACGGTAGGCAAAACCAAGATACGTAGCATAGGCTGAGAATACTTACACTATCGTAACGGCAAGCCAAGCAGACTCTAACGAGCTGAGCCCTATACTGTCGGCACGTTTTGCCAAGTGTTCGCAAAACGTCGGATAGTCGTCCTAGGACAGAACAATCAACAATACGGTTAAGATAGCTATTGATTATTAGTATACTCGCCTGTTGTTCTTGCGCGGTTTGCGTGAGCCCCAGAAGACGAGTCGAATATTCATGGAACATATTCTCCGCGTCGCATTTCCACTTCGCCATCCACGACGGTGTGTGTCGTAAGATCGGGAAGAACTCAACAAGAGGCACTTCTTTGCCCGCAAGCCTGCCAACCTCGTGAATCAGGTGCCACAGCCAATCCATGAAAGGGCCACGATCTTCTTCGGGCACTCCAGCACCGTATACAAATGACATAATACCAGCGGAAGTCGCCCTGCATACACCACAAAAGAAAACCAATCAGTTGTTACATATATCAGAAATTCCTGATATGGGATGCACCGCTCGAAATGCTTCTGCCAGTCATCAGGGTCATCCAGAATGCGCAAGACCATGTCCACAGCTGTATGCTCCTGAAGAGAGGTATACGCCTCGACAGCACGAACGTTCAAGGCTTCATGGAGCGCACGGCGCTGTTTTCGCCACCTGACACCCACAAACGTCAGTTATAGTACGCAACAGATGCGGTATCAGTTGCTGAAGAAAGACAGAACCTAGGGCCATAGTGCGAGAATGGAACTGTGGCGTCCCCGAGGAGAATCTCACTAGCAAGGATCATGCGCGGTCGGTCGCTGTAAATAGTGGAGCGTCGGTCTATGGATGCAGCAGCGTTATACTGTTAGAATATGCCACGGGAATCAACTTCTACGTTGTACATACCGAGGAGCTCAGTTCCCACCTTCAACGAATTCAACACCACCGTTGGCTTCCCGAGCATATTCAATGAGTATATAGGACCTTCAAGAAAAGTCCAGATGTCAGCTGAAACGACCCAAGAACAGGTAAGAAATATCTGATATACCGTATGTTCGGCCCCACTTCGTGAACTTGAGAAACACCTTGTTGTTCGGAACCTGAAGAGCATTTCCAAGAAGCGGGATACCTGGAGGCCCTGGAGGCATCAGCTGCATCGCACGTCTTCGGCGCAGAAGCCACGATATCGCACGTAAAGCGGCTGGAAGTAGAAGTAACAACAACACTGTCGAGATATGCATGTCAGAGCAATGGAGAAGAGGAACTCAGGATGTTACGTCTTCCGTGCGAAGAGAGTCTGTAATTCTGCTATATATATATATCACTATATTGGAGTCAGTAGTTCGAGAATCTCTCATGGTTCTCATCCTTCTGATGCTGCTGCAGATAGAGTGGAGTGCTCCAGCGCGCATCGAGGTCAATTCAAATTTTGGAGGAGGAGTGGGAAGGTCATGTCCATTACAGCAGTGTTGCACCCAGAGAAGTGATGAGGCGCTCCGTGGCCTACAGCTCAGATCCGAGCTTATCGGAGATGAAAACTTGAGCGATATCTGCTGGATAACGCTGCCTTAGAGGAAACTGGCTGTAACCGTCGAAAGGGAGATGTGGCTCACCAGGCGAGCGCCATGAATACCATCAGTTCCGTTTGAGGAGGGTGCGTGTATTCGATGTTAGTGCGTCGGCGGCAAAAGCCACCAGGCTACGTATATTCCACTAAAGTGGCTCCATGAACGTAGCAATGAATGTTTGGAGAACATATAGAATTTGGGGAGGCATAATCTAGATTCGAATCTAACCGATGGAGACCGACGATCCATCGCGCGGATGGGGACTGACCTGTGAGCTGTCCGTCGAGCTTTGATCTCAAGCCATATCTCTTGAGCTCTGGGAAGAGCTCATGGATTAGGCTTGACTGGGAAAAGCAAATGCTGAGTACGCACCTCTAATATCTCATCGCTACTAATACCACTATGCAGGCCATACAACACGGCCTCATCACCTTCATCTCTGCGATCCTGCTGCTCATTCGAGCATTCCTCGCAGACCTCTGACTCGCCGCCGTGCGCCTCTGCATCAAGGTCCTCGCCGTCGTTCGCAAGAGGTTCGCCCAGATTACCGAGAATTTCACCGAGAGTGGGGACGCGGAAACTCGGTGCTGAGAATTGAGAAAAGCGCGAGATGCTGCTGGGCGCCGGAGACTCGACTTCACGCAGATTGATGAGGAATCGTGAGAGAACGATGTTTGGAAGTCTGTGCAAGATAATGGTCAATATTGTAGTCGAGAAGCATGGTGGGGAGATCTACATGGTTATGAGAGCGTTCATGGCGCTAGCCAAACTGGTACTAGGGGGCTTGAAAAGATCAATGATGGTTGTATGCATGTAACTGAGCTATAATATCGTCGCACGCACAGTGACGAGGATAATAACGGGTAGTATATTAACCGCCGCAAGGACACTGCGCCTCTATCAGCATCATCTAGAGACATATGCGAGGCGTACTCACGCGAAGTACAGCGTACCTATGGCAATCCAGCGTCATTCCACAGTACTAGTCTCACATGGACAGTCCTCGTACCATATCGCATAAGCGTAGCAGCAAACGTAACACGAATGCCAACCGATGCGGCCTGTCTGGCATGGCGATATGTCTTGAGCCACGTTGTCACGAGGGCGACAACTTCTAATGCTATCATGCATAATGTACTTGCAATGCTAACTGCGATGTGTATTAGCCCTTGATTTAAGAGGGTATCTATCGTGCTTACGGCTGTACACTCAAGTTAGAGGACGCAGAAACCGTTGAGCTCGGAAGCTTACTCACTGGAAGGCCACTGATGCAGAAAGTGATATATTTGAGAAACATTCCCGACCGATTGTCGGATCGTCAACGTAAGTATAAAAACTCCTCGCGCCCTCGTACTGTTGAAGGGAGTAAATGATGATTCTGCTCGTCAGTGAAGTTGGGAGCACTTACAAACGCAATCCCAACTTGGGCCAGACCGAGCAAGAGTGCACACCCTGCAATGAAATAGGCGCGGTCAAGCAACGCAAAAATCCTCAACGCAGAGAACACTAAGGCAAAAATGCTGAGGTCTACTGAATGCACAGAAGAATCGCAGAAACGTACAGATCAGGATGATTGTCGGGGCGTTAAATAAGAAAGTTGAGAAGTTTTGCAGGGAGGAATCGTAGCATCTGCGCTACTGATGACATCACTGGCGGTTTTTAACATAAGACAGAACTTACGCCTACAGCGTAACCCTTATTGAGCCGAACCTCTCTCTGAATCAGGAACGACTTACCTGAGCGCTGTATGGGACTGATTGCGCAATGAACATGCCCAGTAGCGTGTAACGGTTTGAGATAAAAAGCCACGTAGCGGCCGTCCATTTGCGCTGAAATAGAAATTTGTACTCATATTCAAATGTAATCATGTGTTCATGAGCGATTAAGGCTACGATCGGCAGTAAGGCTCGATAGACGGCATAAAAATGTTGACACTTACCTAGAGCAGCGTAAGTGCAATAGTTGGTAATCAGTCTGTCAGAGCGTAAAACAGAGTTAGAGATGTCTCAGCATGAAGCGCAGTAAGGACGCACTCTGATTCGTATGCGGCTGCTGTAGTAGGGGTCGATGGAGCAGTAGACATTGTGTATATCCCGCAGACCAAGATATGAGGCTGAAGGATTAGCAACCGTGTTTATTAGAAAGGTTCATCGTTACCGTCGTCATTTTATACCTCAGGCTCCAGCTCACGCCCCGTGTTTATTGCTTTTACCTCAGCGGACCTGAAAGAATGAAAGCAACGGGAGTTGTTTCCAGGCTTTAAAACCAGTGCATGGCATCGAATCGAGAGTTATTGGTTGTGAAGTTGAGGGTGCAAGAATGATGATGGTGGCGACGTCAGAAACTGTCGATGAGATTTGATGTTAGCTCTGTCACAGACTCAGAAATTCCTGCATACGTCTGACTACGGCTCTCAAAGGCTGCGTCTCCATACTTCATTATAATCGGAAGGAAGTAAGCCGGCACGAAGCACTGGTTGCAAAGCCGTCAGTCACCGCGTATCTAAGGTCCGATCCTTACTTACCTGACATGTGCGAATTGCAGTAGACACACAATGCTGCGCCTCGACGTCAACGTGAACACGAAAGCATTGACGTGCACACTACCCTCGGTAAAGTCAGACGATTATGGCGTATGCCTCTTATGAGAGCACGCAGTTCCAAACTATGCGACATTGTTAGATCATCGGAGCTACTTTCGAGCTCGAGCTTGAGCCTAAGACCTCAACACTGTATCACGTACGATGAGCCTGTACCATAATCATTCTGTTTGACATGCCTGGGCGCAAACAAGAGGAGATGCCCAATCCCAGGTCTGTAAACCGCCGTAAGTCTTGAGGTCCGATCCCGAGCTACCTCAGGCTGCCGCATCTGAATTACAGCATACTAGCTGCGTTCTTCTTGAAGACCGTCTGAACGTGTGCTAGTCCTGTGCCACTGAAACTTCAATATTGTATTGGCAGCCAATCAACCTTAAAAAACAGCAAGTCAAGCAGAGAAAGGACGGGAGAGCGTTGGATGCAGCATCAACGGGACTTTGACGCGGTTAGTCGCGAGTCGCGCTTGCGGCTTGATGCGCGCAGCTCTGAGTCACGTGATGACTTCGTGCCCGCTGCCTTTAGGCTACCGCTGTTGCTCAAGCTTGCGCGGACTAACATTCACTAGTTGTGAGCTGCACGATTCATGCATACTCCTAGCCATCGTGTCATCTACGCTAGCGATGCTCAGCGCTGGAACTTGAGACTCCATCGCACACAGCGATTCATCTCTGATCGTTCTCACATCTAACGGCACATTCCTACGCTAACACACGGGCTCGGAGCACCGCAACCCGAGTAGTCCGTTCACTACATTCTCATCACAGCATGGATCATCCTGTCTGGCAATTTGTCCTCTCTCATGAACTCGTGGCTGATAGGCGCTGTGTATATGCATGGAAGATCTGTGTGCATGTTCAAACGTTCATCGATGGGACAACAAGGTATGCGTCCTATAACATCCCGAGTTCTAATCGTATTCTCCGCTGTACTAGATGTACCGCGTCTTTAGCATCGACATCCCTGCCCTTGGAATTCCGTACACGCTTTCCCCGCCTATCCGCTCGTATTTTCAGCCGAGAACAGAAAGCACAAAGAGCACCGTATAACCTTAGCATCTCCTGTCATTCACGTCGCACACAGTACTTCACCGCCGCCATGGATACCGACTGTGACGCGTTCTTCACCCAAGACACGGACATTAGTGGGATCGGCGTCAGGGTAGCATTTTACTTGCAGTCGATTATTCTCCGTACGTGAATTCGCCTTGCCACAGCTACCATTTGCGCTCACCGAGAGAATGACCCTCCCCGCAGTGATGCTAGTATCCCTGGCTCCGGAAGAGGCTCCTGGCGTCTTTTGGACCCTCACCTCTATGGTCTCCGGCCTTATGATCGTTGCATGCATATCCGCCGTGAATGGGTCACTGTCCTTCTACAACGCGAACATAGTGGGTCAGCTTATGTGGTACTGTCATTCGTCCTCCATCTTCGACGTTTCACTCAGTCTCTTCTGATTGACTCAGGTTAGCACATATCGTACTGTCGAGAGCCTTCAGAATATACCACCCTCCGCGTCGCGAGAGACATGCAGGACGGCGCTTTCTGATGGTGACATACTACCCAATCCAAATGCTATTCGTGGAGATTATGACGATTTATCTGTGGTAAGCATCATGTTCGCAGCTATTCTACGAAGCCCTGCTTGTGTGAACATAATTTGTGCAGGGCAGCAGCGTATCATTTCGGACCTAACCCGGAATGTATTCCATTGATCAAGTTCTACTTCATGTTCTGGAGAGTCCATTTCAAGTTCGAAACCATACGGGTCCTCGCCCTCGTGTACTACATAGGTATAGCTACAGTGATGACCTTTATTTTCGTCGGAGAAACGTGAGTTCTGCACCATCTGCGTGTCGTGGATACTAAGTTAAACGAGCCTATAGGCTTGGTGAACGGAAAATCAACTTGAAGAGGCAGACGTTCTTCAGGAGCTTTTGGTTTTACGTACTCACCGCCATCGTGAACATCGCGCCCCTTGAACTTTTTCTCAAGCAATATCATCAGGATAATAGTGCAATTTCGCAATGGACGTTCGGACAGGTCCAGTTATTTTTATTTGTTCTATTCGTGTGCTAACGTCTGCCTTCTTTCAGATCCTCGCCTTGATTGCCGTGCTCCCACCGATAACGTCTTTCATATTCAGTCTTGGAGAGGCCCTTTTCAAAGAGCCTAAGCCACGGCGGGCGGCCCATGCTCGCTCAGTCACGCCAGCAGCCCAAGCTGGCACAGACAGGTCGGCGGTCGAGGATGGCGTAGACAATCCGGCAAGCACGGCTCTCACAGAGACTCCAGCGGATCTCGCTCTCACAGAGAAATTGGACTCCAATAAAGGAGGCGGGGATGTCGAAGGACAGTTGAGCGAACACGTTACGATCGAGGAGCACAAGAGTGAGATGGCGGGGGACGGAGGGGATTGAGAGAGATGCGGGATGGGAATATGCACAGTATGGACAAATTTTGAGTGGTTTKKAATGACTTTCGCGTCCCTGAACTGGCTCGCAATGAAAAACGGCGGTTTGACTTGTCTGACAAAATTCCTGCGGTGCTGCACACATACTCGACGCGTCGCGAACGCTGATTGCAGCCTCTGCAGCAGGACATACTATCGTACCGAACCCCGTAACGGTACGCAGTTGGAGGGTTGTAGGCGAGTCCATTACTGATCGCAGATACTGTGGATCTTTCCTGAGATGACAAGCTTCAATTATATCCCGAACACTAGGAAAGGGTCCTAGCGCCTACATTTCTCCGGCTGCAAGTGGAATTCGTCCAGAGTCAACATGAGGCGACTCATGCCACTGATGGACGCTTCCAGTTGTAATTAACACGAGGAATCATATCAGGGTCGTGCTCACGAGGTGAGAGCAAGCCTCGTATATAAGATCTCCACGGCTTCTACAGTATTTATCTAGCGCTTTGGCACCCCCTCGAGGCTCGCTGCATACCTCTCGCGATCCCTGAAAATTACCTCAATGGTGAACCGTACCTTGACCGACCCTGGGACATCAATTTTGACTTTTTTTTTTCTCCTTCTAGGGTTGTGTCTGGTCTGCCATCTATTGTATTGCCACCCCCTTCATTGCCTGCTTTGCGGGTATTGTCGGTGTACGTCGATGCCAAAGGCTTACGAAAAACGGGACCTTAATTTTCCATTTACAGGCGATCGTGTTGGTCGGTTATCGCATCTTTCATGATATTTTCTGCACTGCGTTCCTTTGCTATGGCGGCATAATGCACGTACTTGGGATGGGTTTGGAACTATTGACCGGCCTTCTCCTACGTGTAATTCTGCCTGTCGCAGCTTGTATAAGCGTTGTCACTGGTTTAGACTCTGATGGCTCTTCAGCTTCTGTCAATCCTTCGAATTCTGTCCATTCTTCGGGTTCTGTCCATTCTTCGGGTTCTGTCCACTCTTCGGACTCTGCATCATTGAACCTATCACAATATTGCGCAGGGATTTTCAGTAGATTTCGTCGCTCGCAGTAGCTTTTACTAGTAGTAACAGATCAGTCCCCGAAGAAATAGTCGCTCATACCAGGCTGGATCGAGAGTAGCAAGTCTGCAATGGCGGATGTCAACCGAACTTGAAAGAACAAGCGCTTATGCCCTAAACAAGAACGCCACAATACTCGGTGATGGCCGGGCCGCCGCCAGCTGCGATTGACCTTGACCACAACTTAACCACGACCACTTCAATCTCTACGCTCAAAGCCTCTATACCGGAAGGTACATTCAATTCACTCAACTAATTCAGGTGCGTGGCGAGGATTGCAACAGCTGATAAGTATGTTTGAAATTCTCCTGGTCTCCATTCGTCCAGGCGTTCATAACGCGCATTTGCCCAATCAATCTCGTTTTTCGTAGCTCGCAGTGCAAACCTCTTCTCACGAGACTTTCTGAATTGCATCGCGTGTTGTGTACGGCCGCGATCATAACGTACTGCGGGTAGGTATGATCCACGTTTCCCCTTCTAATCATCCTTCGGCTTCTATCTGCCTCACGCCTAACTCGCCGTCCGTATTGACATCGCAGTATCATCGGAAGCTCTAACTTCGTGCAGATGCTTCCATGCATAAATATTTATTACTTATGAGTTTCCAGATACAACTCCGCCTCTTCACATCTCATCCAACTTCAGCCGCTATCCGATGACATAGAAATTGAATCAGCTCGAGATGATAAACCTTTCCTGGAGCCTTTTTGAATTAGATGCAGGTATTGCACACGTCCCGTCGCAGCGCTCCTATAGAGCAATTTAGTTTAGAAGACTAAGCATGGACTTGCGACGTGATCATGCATGTTGCTATCTGATCCCGGACTCTTTCTCGCTGGATGGTTGACATATCTGACGTGACCGTACGTCGTGCTTCCAATCTATTACATTATAGAGACCGTTTACGATATTGATGCATGCAGTTGGACCCTTTCCTCGCGGTCTCGTGGTTGACAAGCGCTGTATGCCTGGAACCTCACGATCTATACGCGTGTGCGCTGATAGGACAGTGAGGTATGCGGATCATTGCGATGTCGACCATCAGCCTACGTGTATAGTGGGGAGAGGGGCAGGGAACGGCAAAGGTTCCAGAGGACGACGTCTACCACCGGAGGACGTTGTCGACGAGACGTACAAGTTCCACACAGGGGACCCTCACAGCTCCGACATATCCAAGATCATTAGAAGCGCTGGTGTATGAGGCACATGAGTACGTCCGCGCAAAGCTCGTCGAGAGGTCAAGAGGCTCACGATTCCCTAGACGTGTGCCAGCTCTGCCACCCCGAAGCTTCTGAATTCCATTGCCAGTCGATCTGTCTGAAGTAATAGTAAGTCAAGCTGTATAAAAATATCTATGAAAACGTTGGTGAGAGGCAGGATCAACGAGTTTTTGACGCGGTTCTCGCGAGTCGCGCCGCTTGATGCGCACAGCTCATGTGATGACTTCGTGATACGCATCCGGATTCCGGATTCCGGGGGAGTTTCTGCCTGCGATGTCTCTCAAGCTCACGCACACCAATGTCCAAGATGCGAGAGTTGATTTACTCTGTACGGCTGGATATTCTATCAAATTCTAGGAAGTGTTTGGATTCGCACGGCGTCTCCATCTAATGTAAGCGCCGTTGACATATCGGTGCAAGAACAACGAGACTAGCAGCGTGTCTTAACACCAACAAGCGTACATGGACACTACACCCACAGGAGTGTGAAGGATTCATAACACCTCTCCAAGCTCCCAGGCTACTATCCCCGTGATAAGAGCTGCTATCATGTTGGGTCACCGCGCTGGAGATTGGAAGCAAGCTCCTAATGGTACTTTCGACGGACGCTTACTATGACATAAGTGTGCCATGAAGCAATCTACGCGGGCTCTCCATAGATAGGCTCCAAACAATTAAAGATGTAATGCGCTGGTTTCGAGGAAAAGGTTTGAAGCGATAACCCGAGTACATGGATGATATCTTCTGAATTGACCATCGGGCTATGCTATCAACCCATGGCTCTCGAGACCTGGGACAGACTCATGAATTAGTCTTGACCAAAATCCCGCTGTTCGATGAGTTTGGAGTCCGCACCTCTTCTATCTCGCTGCCAGCGTACGGAATACTCGAGATATCGCCATCACCGTAATCCTGCTGCTCATTTGTGCATTCGTCAACATGGTATGCGTCGAAACTATACTCTTCGTCATAGTAAGTCTCATCGCTGCCTCCAAGCGGTTCGCCTAAGTTCCCGATAACTTCTGGGAGAGCCGGAACGCGGAAGCCGGGTGCCGAGAATTCGTCGAAGCGCGATATAGTTTGGGATGCCGGAGACTCGACTTGGCGTAGGTTGATGAGAAAGCGCGAGATTAGGATATTCGGAAGTCTGCACACATCACATGTCAATACAAGAATAGAGAGATATAGAGGCGACAGCGTACATGTCTATGAAGATGTTCATTGGGCCGGTAAACTGAGCAATTGAAGGCTTGAAAGAGTCAATGACTATCATTCTTGTGAGATGTGTCTTCAGCATACGCACAGTGAGGGTGATGACAAGAGGCAATATGGTAACAGCCAGAAGAACGCTACAGAGGTGATTTTGCGTCAGTGGCGGCAGGTGGCATTTGGAGAGCACCCGACTTACGCAAAGTACAATGTACCTGTAACGACGGTTCAGTCATTTTGTCAGCGTTCCACAACATGTAGCTCGCATACCATACTGTATTAGCTTTGCACCAAAGCTAACTTTTATGCCAACTGAGGCGGCCTGTCTTACATGGTGATATGTCTTGACCCACGTTGTTACGACTGCGACGAGGTCCGGAGCTATCATACACGACGTGCCTGCAATGCCGACTATCGAAAGCATCAGCTCTTTAGTCACGAAAACACCTACTGCTCTTACAGCTGCAAGTATGAATCATTTAGAGTGAGATAGTCGAAAGCTCAAGAAGGCGGGGCTTACGAGAAAGCCGTGAAATTAGAAAGCGTGGACCTTGAGAAACATTGCGAGCCGAGTATCGGGTCGTAATCGTAATGATAAACGTCACGTCTGGCCTGGTACTATGGGAGGAAGTGAGCATCTGTCGCCATCATTGAGTGAAACCTGTAGAGGCATACCAGATCAATTCCCACTGGAACAAAGCTGAAGAGAACCATGCATCCAGCGACATAGTTGCGCGTGAGTGCAAAGACTCTTAAGGCCGAGAATACTGCAGGTGGAAGGATGAGCGCTGCGAACATGCAGGATATCTGCAGAAACATACGGGCTGAGATCACTAGAGGGACATCGAAGACGAAGGACCAAAAACATTCCAGAAAACGACTGTAGCATCTGTGAAAGATGTGGGATTACTAGCGATTAGAAGCATAGAAATAGACTCACGTCTCAAATAATTGAACTCAGTACACGGGCCTGTTCCTCGCTCAAGCCGACTCACCTGACTACTGAAAGGCACGACTTGTGCAATGATACTGGCCAACAATGTGTAACGGTTTGCGATAAAAAGCCATGTCCCAGCTGTCCATCTTCGCCGCCAAAGAAATTCACACTCGTGGCGAAAAGTGATCATATGTTCATAGGAAGCTAATGCTAAGACTGACATTTCAGATCCCGCGAAAGACGTGAGAGTGTCGTTGCTCACCTAAAGCGGCGTAAACGCAATAGCTGTTGTTTACACTGGTAAGGTATAACTGAAAATTAGACACATCAAATATAAAATGCAGAGCGTACGCACCTCGCTTCATACGCAGCTATTATGGCTGAGTTCAACGAGAGGGCAGACATTGTGTGCGTCCTGGTCTACATTCGAATGAGACTAGGAAGCGGGGGTCTCGACAGAAATGGAAGTTGTCAATTACCTCACAATATACTTTGCACTTCGCTCACTGATGATACACAGCTCCCCAGTCACAGCTATTACCGCAGCAGATTCGGCAGCACAAGACGAATGGAACTCGTCTGGCCAGCGACAGCGCATCTATATAGTATCACATCGTGATCGCTTACACGACGGGAAGAGGGGAAGAATATCACGCATGCGGGTGAGATTTGATGATAACCCTGCTGCAGACCCATGAATTCGTGTCAGTGATTGGCTACGGGTCATGAGGTCTATTACCATACCTGATCGTACACAAAAGACGTACCAATCCCAATGATTCTAACCACTCGCCGTAAATATTGTACGCCAATGTTCAATTATCTTTCACGCCCGAATCACAGTACTCCGGCAGCGCCTTTCTTGAATGACAAAGTGAAAGCTGTGACCGAAGATCCTCATACCGTTGGTCTCGGACTCCCAGGAGAACGGGGTGAGAATATAGAGGCAACAGCGTACAATTTTCGTGGCGAGAGTCATAGCTCCGACAGCTCCGGGACCGCTAGAAGCCTTGGCTTGCAGTTTTTAACTATAAGACTTCCAAGTATGGAGTCTGGATACCGCTCGTTAAGATGATCAAACAGGGGAGTAACTCTAAACCCACCGCATGCATCGAGCTCTTGAGCTTGCACCCGTCCTAAGAAGTCTCGCTGAGTCAAGTACGGGAAGCCGCCGAATGAACAGGAGTATCTCCTGAAGTAGCTGATGATAGGATGGAATGAGGCAGCAACCATACTACTTAGGGCGCATCGGCACTGCGAAGCGACTGGTTGTTCGCCATGTCATCGTGCATGGATCTCCCGTACACAACCAATATAACAATCGTGTGTAATGACGCTGGATGCTAATTGAAGTTCTCGGACATGAAAGTGTCGAGGGAGACGCACCATGAGAATACAACTCCGCACTACGCCTGCTCCAGCGTTGTCTCACTGCAGCCTCAATACCACGTAGAGAGCAAGTTGCGTTTGTGTAGTAGGCAGCCTAACGGACAAGCCAAAGCTGAAAAGGCGAGAATGCGAAGTCATGGTCGTGAGACTCCCGGCTAGCGGCCTTTCGCGCTTGCTCCTTGATTTCTGCAAGGCACGTGATGGAATATTCGAAACAGAGTCACTTTTCCTCCCTCCCTGGTAAAGTAAACTGCTGGGCTCGACACAACAGCTCTACAGACATGGGGTTCTCATATTCCATAAATTCTCTCGCCCTGTGGTAGTCTGGACGTGTTTTGTGCTCTTACCGGTATCGCTTTTCCCAAGCGCCACATGGGCGCTCAAACGGCGCTGGGCTTGGCTACCTCCGAGCCCTTGTCTCCGAACGTTTCCCCGACGTACAGTCTCAAAGCCTGCTAGAAAGATATAGATTGTGTTACTGACACACAGGACAAAATTTGGAAGATACGTCGAACTGTTAATAAGTGCAATAATCGGTGGCGTGTTGCAGGCTCGAGTCGTAGTCGCCTAATGCAACATTGAACTTGCATCGACGAAACCTATGGTGCGAGATACAAATGACAGGATGCGAAGAAACAGAACTGAAGCTGCGAGCAATGTAACAAAAAATCCATGAACTTGTCAGGGCCAGTGACCGTCAAGCTAGGATCATGCCATATCTATGGGAACCTGCGAAAAGTTCGTGCATTAGAGTTGCGAGGGACATGTGCAAGTGTATGTTTCGCACCTCTTCTATGGAGCTGTTATCCTTCTTGACGGGTGTCCCCTTGTCATGACCATCGTTCCCAAGCATGTCGGGCTATTCCCCGCAGAAATGTGCGTCAACATCTTGAACTTCGCCTTCTTGAACTTCGGCGTCGCTGGAGAGACACTCACCGAGTTTCCCAATAATTTCCGGGAGAGTGGGAACCCGGAAGCGAGGTGCAGAGAAGTGAGAGAAGCGCGACGTGTCGCTGTGTGCTGGGGATTCGACTCGGCGCAAATTGATGAGGAATCGCGAGATCAAGATATTTGGGAGCCTGCATGCACCGTTGATAAACATGGAAGCGGAGATACATGGTAAGAGACTTACATGTTTATGAGAACGCTGATTCCACTGGCCCATCCAGTGACAGAGACCTTGAAGAGTCGAAAATCGCTCGTATTAGTGTTGTTGAGGCATGATCCATTGTACGCACATTGCTGAAGATGACCAATGGTAGTATGTTGACCACGCAAAGAGTACTGCACGGTTTCGTATCAGCGTTGGGTTCGCCCTCGATGCTGCATGTTCTTACACAAAGTACAGCGTGCCTGTAACAGCACGATCGTCATCTATACATGAGAATAAATCGATGATGACATCATACCATACTGTAGAAGTGTGGCACCGAAGTTGCTCCGTATACCAACAGAGGCAGCTTGTTTGACATGCCGGTGTGTCTTAATCCATGTCATCGCGATTGAGGCAACGTCTGAAGCTATGGAGGCCAATGCACCTGAAAGATCAACTTGCAGATGTGTTAGTTCTCTCGTCATGAATCCTCCTATTTCCCTTACGGCTATGCGCCCAGGTCGAGGTATAAGATAACGACCTTGAATTGGAAAGGGGTTACTCACTAGAATAGCACGGATGCGGCAAGCAGGAACGTCGGAAAGCAGCTTGAACCAAGCACTGGATCATCGAGGTAGTGGTTAACAATCTGAGCGTCCGCATACTATGGTAGAAACGAAATGAAAATGAGACTTGTTGATAGATATGTATGCACTTGCCAGAGAAATTCCCACTTGAGCCAAACCGAGCACAAGCACACATCCTGCAGCGAAATATGCACGGTCGAGCAAGGCAAATACCCTCAAGGCAGAGAATACTGAACGATCAGTGTGAATTAGCACAGAAGACGATAGCAGAGACATACAGGCTGATGTGACTAGCAGCACCTTGAAGAAGACGTCCAGAAAGTTCTGGAGTATTGAATTGTAGCATCTACCAAGCAGGTGATGGCGCTGACAACCGAAAGCGTAAAATGGAACCTACGACTAGAATAAAAACTGGGTTAACTCAACTTCTCGTCATCTCAGAATGACTGACCTGAGCGCTGTAGGGAACAGACTGCGCAATAAGGTTGCCCAATAGCGTATAACGGTTTGCGATGAGAAGCCATGTCGCGGCTGTCCATCTGCGCCGCAGCAGGAATTCGCACTCGTTTTGGAGTGTGATGATATGTTCGTAAGCAGCCAACGCTATTTGCGACTCAGTCTCTGGGCCAATGTGCGAGTAATATCACTCACCTAGAGCAGCATATGTGCAGTAATTTACAGTCAAACTGACATGAAGTTAGGCGTGCCATCCGATGAAATATAGGATACACGTACTCTGCTGTATATGCAGCTACTATGACTGGATTTGCTAGTGGAGTGGTCATTTCTGGAGCTCTGAGGAGGGGTTACGATGTCAGAAAGTGGGCTACATGATAGAAGCGGGAGCCATCATTTTACCTCATGATATGCTCAGTACTACAGTCCACGCTTACATACTCCATCTCTCCATTCGTGGCTGTTACTTCAACGGATCCGACGGGTCAAGGAGAATGGAGTTCGTCTCCTGGGAGCAGCGCAAGGACATGGCATCACATCGCGATTGCTTACACGCTGTGGGTCTTGATGGCGATGAATGCTGACCACGGTGTCGAACAAAGAAATGTCGATACATACAGTGTCAGTGATGGACTGCAAGTAAGCATACCTGATCATAAATTGAACAATACGCTGGCCCCATCGCGTCTGGAAAAACATACGTCTCCAAACACGATTTGTATTCGCTCGCAACGTCCAGTTCACAGTATATGGGAGATATCGTCCCCAGATAGTGGTGCGATTATCGTCATAAAAGCTGCTTGTGCTCAGATTAGTCACGACAGAATCAGATAGTGGAGGCGGGACGTACAAGTCTCATATGGAGAACAGGTCCGACGTGTTCGGGACTACTAGAAGCCTTAGCTTGCGGATTTAGGGCTCTCAGATACGCCTATACGCATCGTCTCAAGCCGATCAAACACGGTAGGAGCTGTACACGCATCAGATGCATTGAATTGGTAGCGCTCTCACCGCTCTCAGAAAGTCCAGTCTCTGAGTAAACTGGGGGTTGCGCCCCAAGAATATTGAATCACATGTGACAAAAGCGCGCTTTTCGTAGCTCTGACGCCTGAAGAGGAGGAATGACGGAGTATACGAGAAGACATCGTCTGAGCGCATCGACGGCGTACTTCGATTCCTTCTATGCCTTCTATGTTATACCATTGGGAATGCGTCAAGCTGCGTATTATTTTAAGCTTCTGCACGTATGTGTGTGGTGCCGAACGTACCTTGAGAAGCTCGCGCATGGTGTGAGATTCCAAAGGAGATGCAATCGTGCAACTACTAGTAGCATTGTGCGTATAAACCGAGGTTGTGAAACGCACCACGAGAGGACGATTATACGCTGTCTTTGAACCAGTGCGATATCACTGAGTATCTCCGTTCGCAGTTGAGAGCAAATCGGTCCTGAGTAACGGTCGGTCAAGTCGCGAAAAGGGCCTGAAGAACACTAATAGCGTTTCCGCTGGCACGCGCTTACAATCTTCGCGGATCACGTGATGCTGTATTCAACTCGACGCTCGGAATCGCAGACTCAGTCCTCGTCTCAGAGTTTTCCATGCTCCCGCTCAGGATGACACCAAACATCGCTCACAGAATGCCCTGACTAGGAAATTTTAATCTCGGTCTCTGCTGCCCTTAATACGTTATGTATGTTTACCGGTGAGACCGCCATGCTCTCTGCGCCACATGGGCGCTCAAGCGCGTGCTTTGACTAGGACCGTGTCCATCGTCTTTCCGAACTTCGACCTACCTGAGCCATGGCTACGACTGGTGGTATATTGACAGTATTTGAGAGCATTCTTGCTTAAAGAGCAAATGTTCAAGATGCCCTTCTGGGCCATCAGGCTGTCCTCCTTCCTGGCTACGAGCAAGCTCATCGCGGCTATCGCCACACTTTCAGCAGACGCAAAGCACGGCTGACTTCGACAAACTGTGGCTACTACAGCGCACGACCAAGGAATGAAGAAGATAGTGTTGATAATGGGCGAACACGACGCCGCGTTCAACGCGGCGGGAAATCCTAAGCTACAAATGCTGCATGATGAACACGCTTTCAAGTGGGTCCTATCGCCCACGCTTCCCGTCTCTATATAATATCAAGCTGCATCCCCACAACCTAAAGAGAATTTGTGGATCAGACTTCATCGAGGTCTTGCTGTGCAAGCGCTACATGCGTACCTGCGTCTCGCCGCTACGGTGTTCAGTGCGTGTCGCGCACGGTATCCCCGCATTCCCGTAATCGCGAAGCTCGCTTGGGCATTCCTCGCAGGAGTTTACATCGACCCTCGGTTCTTCATCGTCGAAGGCCTCATCCCCACTTGCAAGCGGTCCACCCAGGTTGCTGATGATCTCTGAAAGGATGGACGCTCGGACATGGAAGTTCGGTGCTGAGAAATGAGAGAACTGCGACGGTTCGCCACGTGACTGTGCATCAGCTTGCTGTAAGTTGAGGAGGAACCGCGAGAGCATGATATTCGGAAGGCTAGGCGTGGAGTTCGTCAGTGTATCAGGAGCAGGAGGAAGGCAAGGCATACACGGTCATAAATTCAACAACTCCAATTGTCAAACCAGTAGTGGAAGGCTTGAAAGAATGAGTGGAAACCTTGTCAGTGCGATCGAGGCATGATAAGATCGTACATACTATCAAAGAAATCACGAGCGATATCACGTTGGTTGCGCAGATAGCACTGTACGGGGATTTCGCGTTAGCATTCTCACGGGAAATATACAGACTACGTCTTCTTACATGAAGTATAGTGTGCCTGGAGTTTCAGACACTCAGATGTTGCTTTCGTTAAGCGGATAAGCTCGTACCGTATTGAATAAGAACTGAACCAAGACTAGCACCAATGCCGGCACAGGCAGCCTGTTTTACATGACGATATGTCTTGAGCCATGTTGTGAGGAGCGCGATAATGTCCGACACTACTGGAGTCAGTCTGCCTAAGAGGGCGACTGTCAAGTGAGTCAGTCCTTTCGTTTTGCGATAAGAATTTGCAGAATCTTACTGCTGCAAGTCCCAGGAAAGAAGATGTTAGAGAAGGCTGACACTAGAAGGCGGTACTCACTAGGTGTAGACGGAGGCGGAAAGTGAAGTACTCTGATAGCATGATGAGCCGAGTACAGGATCATCGGTGTATTCGTAAACCATGTAACTACTTTCATACTGCGGTAGGAAATGAATGACATATGGAATAGGCATGCATGAACGCATAACCGCTTACCAGAGTCAGTCCAACTGGAGCTAGACCGAGTACGAGTACACATGTTGCGGTGACATAGCCATGGTTGAGCAATGCAAACACCCTCAACGCAGAGAACACTGATGCAACAATTGTGAGTGTTATTGTGCTACGCAAAACAGTGGTAAAAACGTACCCGCTGAAATGATTAGCGGAACGGCAACGACAAACTGTATGAAATATTGCAGCGAAAAATTGTAACACCTATGGCGTGGATCATGGATGGCACCGCTGGCAACAGGGAGCGATATGTCAACTTACATCTGGGATGGAAATCTTACTCAATCGAACTTCTCCTTTAGCCCTGAGCGACGTACCTGAGCACTGATAGGCATAGCTTGCACAGCGATACTCGTCAACAACATGTACCGGTTTACGATGAACAGCCACGTGGAAATTGTCCGTTTGCGCCGCGACAAGAAATCATGTTCATGTCGAAATGTGATCACGTATTCATATGCAGCTAGGGCTGGAATCGACGTCAGCCCCGTGCATGGTGAAAGGGCATGATTCTTACCTAGAGCAGCGTTAGTGTGGTCGCATCACAGACACAGGTGACACGTACCCAGAGCGGAAGTAGTGCAATAGTTGGCCGTCAGACTGTCAAAGCGCGTGAGGTCATATATGGGCGAGAATAAGATACGGAGAACACATACTCTTGCTCATATGCTGCTACTATGGCTGTGTACGCCGGAGAAGCGGACATTGTATGAGTTCTACGGTACGTGATACAAGGGTAGGAAGGGTGAATATATTGACATATTGAGTTGTAGCTCCCCATTATATAATTTGCGTGCTAACTTCAATCGCAATCTTCTCGCTCTATGTTCACGGAAGTTTACTTCATAAGGAGACAATCGGATGCAAAGGTAACCATACCTAGGGATCGTTGCTCTGAAACCGGGATAGCGAGTAGGTGTGAATTTGTTGGCTGTATTACAAGCTATGCGTATGTATGTCTTCCATGCTGCTCACAATTAGTCTCATATACGGAGAACAGATCCGTGTATATAGGAGGGATTGAACAACGCACCTTGTTGAGATGGTGCTTTGAGTTCCGTCAAGTCCGGGCCCGACCAGGTTCTCCGATCCGGCGATCAGCGAGAGGACAAGATGAGCATTAGAATATTCGCTTCGAGGCCGTTCAGAATGGGCTTTGGCGAAATGGTCCGCGTACCCGACGTCTCGGCCCCTCATCACAGCGATCTTCTCCGTCTCAGCTGAGCAAGTGAAGCTTTGCTGCTCATCTGCGAGAAGCATGAGGCGTAAAAGCGCCTTCATTCGAAGCCGAATGGAAGGACTGTGCTGTCGTCTGCGCTGAAACGAGAGGTTGAGAGCAATGTTGTTGGCGACAACGAACACATTCCTGAGACATGTGTAACATGTCTAGCTGCGATGTGCAGAGCATACATCTATAAGCGGTCAGTACACTTCGGCCTGCTGTTCAACGCACTGGTGTTCGAGTCCGCATGACATATGTATTGATTCTATCATCCAAGCTACCCAGTCAAGCGATGTCCCTCAGATCCTGGAACAATGTTATGCTTCGGCTACTAGCGAAGAATGTGGTGCCTACTTACTCCGAGTCCATGCATCTCACAGGCACTGCTGACACTTTGCGCGGTCCCCTTCGCCCCCTAGCGCCCCCGCACCTTCCCGTCTAAGTATCACGTATTTGTCGCGTTCAAGCATTCTTCCTGAAATCATTCATCAAGGCCAGCTTCTCGTCATTCTAAGCGTCCAGGAAAATGGGACTAGTGCACGGTGTCGCACATAGTCCGCACCGACGCGCCGTGGCTTAACATGAGTATAAGGAGCAGGGACGCAGGCTCAAGCGTCGATGCAAATCTGATCCCTGGTTATGCTGAAGCAGGGCATTCCGCCAATAGAGCACGCAGATTTGACGGACAAGAAATGCCTTAAAACTGACAGTTATAAAATAGAGGGCAATCCACAGGATCCACGTACGAATGACATACATCGACTCCCGAAATGCCACGCGTTCACACAGTAACACACACGAGATGGCTGCAGGCATGGACAGATATACGCTGAGATTCGGTGAAGCTATGATGAAGGCCATTGTGAGAAGACGAGTCTTCGTCAAGAGTGAAGTTCGTAAAGCGATGTCGCGCTGGTGTGAGTGTCAGACGACGTCGGTGATGCGCAACTATCCTCGGCAATCAGCGCACAGGTTAAGGTTTCCCTCAGGGCGATGC
>JANHOG010000122.1:0-25723 GCA_027627325.1 Phlebia brevispora
GATTGTCGTAGATCCGTCCAAAGGTGGCGCCGTGTCGCCCAAGGCGGAGAAGCAGTCGAAGGCACTAGAAGTACAGTCGGGCACATGGGTGTGGGACGGTCTTGCGAAAGTACTCGAGGTCGACATCTTTAGTCCTGCATGGGAGGTTAGGCACGGTGCTGCTATGGCGCTGAGGGAACTGCTCAAGTGTCAGGGAAAGTACGGCGGTATGCGAGGTAAACACCTATATTCCTTGTGGCTACGTATATATTGACCTATTATTAGCTGGCGTGCCGTGGGAGGAGAACGAGATTGCTCATGAGAAGTGGTGCAATGCTTTGGCAGTGAAGTTCCTATGCGTCTTCGTCCTTGATAGATTTGGAGATTTCGTTTCGGACCAGGTGAGAAAGCTCGCAACTTTGATTCTAGTCATGCCGACGCTCTTTTTAGGTTGTTGCGCCTGTGCGCGAGACCGTATCTCAAACCATGGCGTCGCTCCTCCTCCACATGCCACGGCGTTCTGTTCTCAGCGTACATAACATCCTTCTTGAAATGATCCGTCAAGACTTCCCCATTCCCGCGAAACACGTCAAGCCTGGAAAGCAGGATAGAGCCCATGTATGGGAGGTTCGTCATGCTGGTCTGTTGGGGATCAAGTACGAAGTCGCCGTCAGAGGCGACCTTGTGGAGGCCGAAGGGGATGAAACACTAATGCAGGGTCGCGAAGTGTTGAAAGGTGTCGTCGATGCTGCAGTTTTAGGGTAGGTTCCTCCTGCCGTACATGCGTGGGATTGTATGCAATAACTCGTTTGACAGACTTGGTGACCGTGACGACGACGTTCGGTCTGTCGCCGCGTCATGTCTTCTCCCAGTGGCCGCCCATCTTGTGCACCGACTTCCAGAGGAATTGAGCCGTGTTCTGGCTGTGCTATGGAGCTGCTTGAGCGATATGAAGGATGATCTTAGTTCCAGTGTGGGAGCCGTGATGGACTTATTAGGTACGCTCACTTGAGTGAGTCATCTGTCAATGGCTCACGTGAAGTACAGGCAAGCTGGTTGCCTATGACGAGGTCATTAATATCATCGCCGATCCAGCGCAATCGTACGTGCTCGTCCTGATTGCGATGTCTTGATATTGACAATTGTATCAACAGGCAAGCTCTGTCTGTCCTTGCACCAAGTCTCTTCCCCTTCTTCCGGCACACTATCTCTGGTGTGCGACTTGCTGTGGTGAAAACCCTACATTCTTTTATGTCTGTGTCCTCCCTTCCCAGGGATTGGCTCTCCATCGCCTACTTGCGCCTGCTCTTCCAAAACCTTGTAGTCGAAGAGCGTTCAGATATTCGCAAGGCCACCCTCGACGCCTGGCGATTAGTCATTAATATCCTGAGCGAGACCGCCGATTGGCTGCAAAGTCTTGTCTCCCAGGCCATTCTCCTAGAATGGTATGCCATTATGATGACGCCGCTGGGTACGCCGATTGACAAGTCGGTGTTCTACGATGCAACGCTCACGTCTCCCGATGATTTGACTGAGCGCCATAATGTGGATAAGAACATGCTTGCGCAAGACCTGACGCTGATCTCAACTGAGGTCATCATCCAGGCCAGGGTTTCAGCTGCTACCGCCCTCGCATACATTACATCGCGCTGGCCTCAGTCTGTAAGTTTCTTTCTTTACAAATCCTGAGATATAGGCTAATGTTCGATTGCAGGGTGAACTGCACGAGGGGATGTTTCGTCCTATCCTTATTCACTACATCGATTCTCCCAGCATGCTCCAGAAATTCCTCAGTGCAATCATTACCGAGGAATGGGCGCGTGACTACGACTCGCAGGCTGGTCCGGAAGCGCAACTGCTCATTGAGATCTCTCCTCTTGCTCATGACCTTAGTGACAAGACCTTGGCTTTCCTACAAGCCGAGCCGCCGTCCTTCTATCACGAGATGGGGTACACACTTTCAAGAATCCACAGCGAGTGCTACAACATGCTTCAGTCATTCTCCTATGACTGCAAGATCCCTATTTCAGAGATCCCTGCGCTGCCCACGGAAATTGACATCACTGGAACGAGACCTGAATGTTTCACAATTGTCAGCGCGCAGGCAGCTGTGGGTGAGATGTTCAATCAGCTGAAGGACCGCTTGGGCCGTACGAAGAAGCGCGAACTTGCGATCATTAAGGAGAAACGCACCCAGATCGCAGCCAACATCGATCGTTACCTTGAAGTCAAAGCCCAATACGACGTTCGGGTGTCTGCCGCCTTTGCTGCCGCGTACGTGGCGCTAAAGGCTACACCGGACAAGGTTAGCCCGATCGTGAAGGGCATCATGAATGGTATCAAGGTACGTAGCGGCCCTTGTGTTACTTCGGCGTAGCTCATCATCATCCTCACAGAGCGAAGATAATATTCAACTGCAGACTCGCTCTGCCGTGGCGGTTGCTTCATTCGTGGACTTCTGTGTCCAGCGCAATTTGGCGCAGCCTCCCGACAAGATCGTGAGGAATCTGTGCACATTCCTTTGTCAGGACATCGATCAAACGCCCACATTTGCTTATACACGCAAGCACACGAATGGTGTTCTTTCCTTCCGCAAGGTGCAGCCTGAAACAAATGGAAAGGATGCTCCGAGCCCTGAGGAGGCGAATAGAGCTCGTCTCTCGCGAAGGGGCGCTGGGTTGGCTTTCATTCAACTATCCACTAGATTCGGCTCCAAGTTGCTCGATGCTGTACCGAAGATGTGGCAGTCCATGGCAGGCGGGTTGCTTAGTGCATGCGCAGGAGGTATGATTTTTCGCGTCCCTGCTCCATCGACGCCCATATGTAACCAACTTGTACCTTCAGACTCTACGAGCAAGGCCGACAACCTCATGGAGAAACAGTATGGACAGGACGTTATTGACTCCCTGAGCGTTTTGGACGCAGTCGTTCCCACCTTCCACGAAGAGCTATGGCCCAAGTTCCATGAACTATTCCCGATGGTCGGTCTCGCCTTGCGCAGTCGCTTCGCCATCATTCGTCAGTGCGCCGCGCGGTGTTTCGCCACTATGTGCGACGTCATGACAATGGCCGCCATGAGATACGCTATCGAGAAAGTTGTTCCTTACCTCGGCGACTCCCTGAATTTGACTAACAGGCAGGGGGCAACTGAACTGGTATATCGTGAGTACCACCGCCGTGCAGTCAGCCTTCTGATCATTCACCGTTTATTTGCAGATATCGTGCAGCAATTGGATATCAAGGCCCTTCCATACGTCATCTTCATGATTGTACCCGTTCTGGGACGGATGAGCGACCCTGATGACGATATTCGGTCCACTGCCACGAATACTTTTGCATCATTGGTTAAGATGGTGCCCTTAGAGGTGCGTCATCATTATATTATTGTTCATCAGATATGCTGACAGTCTCGTGACAGGCTGGCTTGCCAGATCCTCCTGATTTCTCGGAGGATCTATTGAAACGGCGAGAGGAAGAACGTCAATTCCTCACTCAGCTCCTCGACGGAAGTAAGGTACAGCAGTACCATATACCTGTAACCATCAAGGCCGAGCTACGGAAGTACCAGCAAGAGGGTGTGAACTGGCTGGCCTTCTTGGCGAAATACCAATTACACGGCATCCTGTGTGACGGTAAGGCGCTGATTAGCATCTTGATCGCTCCTACGTTTACGACGGAATGTAGATATGGGTCTTGGCAAGACGTTGCAGTCGATCTGCATTCTCGCGAGCAAACACTACGAACGAGCCAAGAAATACGAGGAGACGAAATCACCTGACTCTGTGCCTATACCTTCGTTGATCATCTGCCCTCCCACGCTCACTGGTCATTGGTACTACGAAATCCTCAAGTACACGGATAACCTCCGCCCCATTCTTTATACTGGCAACTCTCGAGAGCGATGCAAGCTGCTCACGAGGCTCAAGAAGTACGATATAGTCGTGACATCCTACGAGGTCGTCCGCAACGACATCGCTAGTCTGCAGGATTTCAGCTGGCACTACTGTATCTTGGATGAAGGTCACATAATCAAGAATGCGAAGACAAAGCTGACAAAGGCGGTGAAAAGCATCAAAGCAAGTCACAGACTTATACTGTCTGGGACTCCGATCCAGAACAACGTGCTCGAGCTGTGGAGTTTGTTCGACTTCCTCATGCCCGGTTTCCTCGGTAATGAGTCCTCGTTCAACGAGAAGTTCAGCAAGCCTATACTTTCTAACCGCGACGGCAAAGCAAAGAGCGGCGAAGCAGGTATGTTCCGCATGAGATCCTTCATGACTATCATTAAAGCAACCTGCAGCTGCCCTTGCTCTTGAGGCGCTGCATAAGCAAGTTCTTCCATTCCTTCTTCGTCGGTTGAAGGAGGACGTCTTGAACGATCTGCCCCCAAAGATCATTCAGGATTATTATTGCGAGCTGTCAGACGTCCAGAAGTACATGTACGATGACTTCTCACAGTCGAATGCCCACGTGACCGCAGAGGACGTTGTTCGATCGTCGGAAAAGGTAGAGAACAAGGCGGGTCAGCAGCATATTTTCCAGTCCTTGCAGTACTTGCGCAAACTTTGCAATCATCCTGCACTTGTTCTCAAGGACGATAAGGCTGCTATCCGTGACGTCCTTGAGAAAACTGGTCACAAGGCCGAGCCACTGGACCTCAGCGATATACACCATGCACCCAAGTTACTCGCTCTAAGGTATGTTTTGTGGTCGTAACGTGGTCGGGATTTACTCACCGTGGCTCGTAGGCAGCTCCTGGTTGACTGTGGTATAGGTTCTTCTGGAAGTTCAAGCGGTGATACTTCGAAGAGTGAACTCATCGATGCTGAGTCCAGCTCTGCGGGCGCTTTCTCCCAACACCGTGTCCTCATCTTCTGTCAAATGAAACAGATGATTGATATCATCGAGAAGGACCTATTCAAGCAGCACATGCCCTCCGTTACCTACATGCGACTTGATGGTAGCGTGGACGCTCTGAAGCGGCATGCCATCGTCCAGACTTTCAACGCGGATCCTAGTATCGACTGTCTTCTGTTGACCACTCACGTCGGTGGCTTAGGTCTGACTCTCACTGGAGCGGACACTGTGATCTTCGTTGAGCATGATTGGAACCCTATGAAGGATCTGCAAGCCATGGATCGTGCGCATCGTATCGGGCAGAAGAAGGTTGTTAACGTCTATCGTCTGATTACCAAGGGCACTCTAGAAGAAAAGATTATGGGGTAAGTCCTCGCAGCAATGTGGCTCGAGAGTTGTATGCTTATCGTGTCCTTTAGTTTGCAACGCTTCAAGTTGAACATCGCAAACTCAGTTGTCACTCAACAAAACGCTGGCTTGTCTTCCATGGACACAGATCTGGTCCTAGATCTGTTCAAACGAACCACTGAGGAAGAAGATGCGGCCGTTTCTGGTAAGAAGAAGGAGAAAGAGAACGGTACCCCAGGCCAGAAGAACATTTTGCGCGGTCTTGAGGATCTGCCTCCTGAAGAAGAATATCAAGGGCTGGACCTTTCGAGTTTCATGGGCTCGCTATCTTCACGCTAAGACTGTTCTGCTCTATCACGTTTGTCGTTTTTGCTGTGCATATGGACCTATTAGACTGGTAGCAACGCTGTACAAGTTGTATTGTGTAATTTTAGACGTCAGCTTCGTGTAATTCTTATCATTATTCTTTTATTATTTCTTCTGTTTGATTCAGGGACGGTACTCAGTATACATCGTAGATTTATTATACTGGCATCCTGCCTTGGCTTGCTTATCCAAACTCGCATTCAGTATCCCTGTCTCTGGATTCGGACGTGCCATCATGATCGCCCTCAATCTAACGAACTTGGATGGTGTTCTAGTACGCGTTCGCTCGGCGACCTTTTCCTTCCTATCCGCTATTTAGGCCTACTTCAAAACGCGTCGTAGTCTGGTACTACAACGCGTAAACGCAGGTAAGTTCCAAGGCTATCAACTGCAGACGCATTCAGTGACTTCGCGCGGCCGTGTGAGGACTGGTTTCACGTGGTCCTGAGTTCGAACTCCCCTATCTGGCCATTAGTTTTCAAGCTTGGGCGTGCAACTACCTGATATCTCGAGCTCCCAGTGCTCAGGCTATCTCACCGTATCTTCTGCCGCAGTGGCGGCTTATCACTTCCACATGTATATCTATGGCCTGCTACACTAGATAAGAATGGGGCTTAACAAACAGCACTGGCTCGAGGGACCCCCCCACTTGCCACCATGTTCTCACTCAAGTTTGGCAGTGTCGCATGCGCCATTCTTGTGTCTATCGCTCCCAATGTGCTTGCTCAACACGTTCAAAAGCCGCTTGATTACCCGGATGCCACAGACCAATCGATCAACTTCACGAAGTTGTTCTCTGGTGACGTTCTGTCACCCAATACTTGGACGAAAGAGACTTGGAACGGCATCACGACGTTTGCCAGGACGACACCGCTCAGATGCTTTGGCAGCGACTCCGAAACGCCGTATGATGTTGCAGTCCTTGGTAAGCCTTCCTAGTGGCAATGGAGAGATCGTAATCGCGGGTTGTGCAATACAACTGCTGACGCTTCGATTCAATGCTTGAAGGGGCGCCCTTCGATACCGCGACTAGCTATCGTCCAGGGTGAGTATCGTACCTATTTATGTGAGATTCCATTTGCCCACAGAACTCCTGTTCGCTATCAGTGCGCGCTTTGGCCCCAATGGCATTCGTCAAGGATCGCGCCGCCTAGGCGTCGACAGAATTAATGTCCCAATGAAGCTGCGTATCAGCGACCACCTGGACGTAGTAGATTGTGGAGATGTCCGTGAGTCTACACTTCAAATCCCGTAAGAAGCAGAACATAAAGCATGGATCTATCTAGCTATGGTGTTTATCGACAACAAGGTTGCTCTCCGTCAACTTGAACTCGCGAACGCTGCGCTACTATCGCACACCAGTCTGCGTGCAGCTGATGGGGAGAGCATTGCTAAGGACGGGAAATTCCATCCCCGCGTCCTAACCCTTGTAAGCTCTCATAATCCGATGTTCTTCTCCTTTGTTCAGCTCTAATACAGGGTGGCGACCATACCATTACTCTGCCTTTGCTTCGAGGCATTGCTGGTACCTATGGACCGGTTAGGTTGGTTCCAACAAATCTCATCGTATATGTCGGTGCTGACTCCCGCGTAGCGTTATTCACTTCGACAGCCATTTAGGTACGAAACATCACTTGCAATAGACCATTAGTCAAAGTGATTTATAGACTCTCGGCATGCAGATACTTGGAAACCACGCCAAATGGCTGTACGTCTACTCCACAGCCCTTCATATATCACCGCTAATAGTAGTGTCTTTTAGGAGGATAGCCCTTGGCTACCTGGAGAAGTTCGTTGGCTAGCATCCTTCTTATGCTGATCACTTATTCAGCCTTTACCAGGAAATCCCCGTCACTCATGGAAGCTATTTCTGGTATGCTCACAAGGAGGGCCTGCTTGCGCCTAATAATTCCAACATTGTGCGTACTACGAGCGCACGCCTGTCCGCTGATTTTCACTGTATATACAGCATGTCGGTATCCGAAACGCTCTCGGATCTTGGGAGGACGAGGAGAACGATTACAAGGTTGGGTTTGTGATCTCGTATGCGGAAGATATCGAAGAGATTGGCTGGAGGGGCATAGTCAAGAGAATCAGGGACATCGTTGGTGATAATCCTGTTTACAGTAAGTACCTGCCTGCGATCCATCAAGTCTGGACTGATACATCGCAATTCAGTCACGCTGGATATTGACGTTGTTGACCCTGGACAAGCCCCGGCGTAAGCTTCGTGTCTGCTAGAGAACTTTATAATTGACACTGAATTTTTTGGTAGAACTGGAACGTACGTAGGGCGGACTGTTAGGCAGAACGCACCACTCACGATGTACAAATAGACCGGAAATCGGCGGCTTTTCTACCAGAGTCAGCTTACCTTCCATTCAACATCCCAAATCTCATACTGAACTCGGGCATTTAGGAGCTCCTCAAGATACTTCAGGGCTTATCGGGCTTGAAAATTGTAGGAGCCGATATCGTCGAGGTTGCACCTGGTAAGAATACTCCTTCACAGTATCATACAAACCAAAACATTGACCGTCTCCTACCCACGCTGTAGGATACGACACTCAAGGTTCGTGTCTCCTCGAGATTATCCACCTTGGCTGATCTGGGTCATCTATAGATGAGATCACGCAAATTGCAGCAGCAAATATCGGATGGCAAATTCTTGCCCTCATGGCAAAGACGCCACTTGTCGCTTAAGCCCCATTTCATTATGACAGTCGAACATCCGAGGCTAGAAAGTAAGCCGTAAAATAGGTACGATGAACGGTCATAGCAATCTCTGTGGCTCATTACCACGTCCAATTCTCATGAGAAGGCCGGACTAGTAGTAACAACATCATCTGTAAGAATAAGATGATGAATGTACGATGAATGCACTTACGATCCAACTCCCACGTCCACGCTGATGTGTCCTGCTGAGCCAGGTAGATGTACGCCTACAAATGCGGTTAGTAAGGGGCAAGATAGCGACTACTGACGGTCTACCTTTGCAATGCTTGCAGGATGTGTGCGGTGCTTCTCATCCTTCGTCTTCTCTGCGTACCATTCATCTCCATAGAGGACTTTCCAGCGTTCGGTAAGGATCAGAGCGTCGACGATAACATGGGAAACCTGGAGCGCTCAGTTTCAGCGTACACTCATGCATTGCCATAGGCATTGGTTTGCTAAGTGGCGATACGCACATGTATATCATCGGTCTTGAATTCCTTGGCGACAGTCTGCGATAACGCGCGAAGCGCAAACTTGCCCGTTGACGAAATCGCGCAGTTCGGCGCGCCGCGACGCGATCCTGTCGCACTTGTGAACGCAAGGAAACCCCGTTTGCCGTACTTATTGGGTCTGTAAGCGAATGTGAGCACAATGATGTACGTTCCTTAACGAGACTACGTACTCAAGCTGCTTGAAGGCCTTGATGGCTTCCTGGGCGAAGCCGAAGCCAGCGACGACATCTGCGTCCACCATCTTCTGCATATCCTCCTTCTTCAGATCGAGGAAGGGCTTGCGGACGGCCTCCGTTACGTTCCATAATGCAGCGCGGATTTCATCGTTGGGGTATACCCTCTTGAAATACTCGAAGGCATTATGCATCTCGTCATAGTCATACTTGGACACGGCGTAGTATGCTGCCTGGGATGATCATGTCACGAAGTCAGTAGACTCTCTTGTACACAGATGTGAGATTCGTCATGTACTTCTCGTCCCGCGGATTTTAGCTCGTTGGCAAGGTTTTGCAAGTTTTGCTCGTTAGATGAGATCAAGGCTACAATGTACCCATGATTGGAAAATTCACGCCTGCCATGAAACATTTAAGCCTTGGCCCATTCCACAATACTAATACCCGGGCCGCCAGGGCCCCCAAGCTTATCGGGAAATACTCACGCGGAAAAACCGCCAGTTCCTGTGAGGGAGCGACGAAAGTCAACCAAACCATCATAAAGCCTCGGATTATCTGAGAGACTAGCTACCTGTACCGTTGCCAATGCCTGCGACGACAAAAATAGGGCGAGGAGATGTCATTTGGAGAGCTGGTACAGGGAATTCTACACCTGGATGTATGACTCTCCACTGCACGTTCGGGCACTATATATCTACGCTATCCATTGAAACACCGAGGCATATGTCTGGGAGTGACTAAGAACAAACCCGGGGATGGGTATTTACCGCTCTAACCGGGAATGACGCGACCCAACCTCATAGACGGTATCCGTCATAGACTCATTTATCACAAGAACACCAGGAATTCAGCTTCGACCCGCATGATGGACACAATAGTCACTAATGTCGTAGTTCACAGACCTGGAGGCTACATGACGGGTCACCCAACGCGACTGTCTGATCGCATACGTACGCTTATAGCAAGGCTATCCTCTTTTCAAGCGGACCCGAAACCGTCGGACGCGCCATAAGTTTCCTGTGCCATCTATGAAGGAGTACTCAGCCCCGACAACTACCTGCGACAACCACTTGCATAATATTGAGCTCGACGTACCTACAGAGGGCGGGGAAATCCCTCTCGAAGTCGAAGCCTGGATAGTCGTTCAGAAATTTAGTGACCGCTACCTCATTCCACCTGGAGTATCAAAATAAGTATTAAAAACCCCCATAAGCAATTTAAGGCAACAAGAGTGTTCTTACATGACGAATGAAATATCAGCGATGGTACATTTCCCGCCGACAAGCCACTCTTGCTTGGCCAAAACACCGTCCAAAACACCGAATACTCGGAGGATCTCCTTCTGGTAGCGTTCGATAGCAGCAGGAATGCGTGGCGGTGGACCGACAATTTTGAACCAGCCACATTGCCCAAAGTACGCCCTGTTGTACACTTGCTGAGCGTCAGGGTACATATTCTAAACAACGAGACTAACCCCTGTCCAGAGGCTTGGAAGAAAAGCCACTGCTGCTCTATCATCTTCTCCTCGAAGGAATCAACGGAGATCTTCCGCTTTGTATCATACTTTTCGGCTAAGTAGAAAAGGATCGCGTTGGATTCCCTGAATGCGACCTATGCTTCAGAATGTGCGATCACAAAGAATGCGCGTCTACAGACCAGATAACGAAATCATTGTTGTGATGGTCAATAATGGTAGGAATTCGACCGTTTGGGTTGTATTTGGTATGACTAGGATCCTTGTGTTCGCCCTCTTTCAGCTTCAAGTAGAGGGGTTCATACGTCAACCCCAGTTCCTGTAGCACGAATTCGACTTTCCTGAAGTTGCCATGAGTCAGCTGGAGGATCTCAGGGTAGCTGATCAGGTAGCACTAGTACTGACCAGCCATTAGGGCCGTATGCAGTCGTGTACAAGGTGAACTGCTTCCCGTGAGACATGATGAGGAACTGCTGTAGGTGATAAGAGAGTCAAGCTAGCCCTTCAGACGTACCGTTTATATAGGGTTGAAATCGGGAATGATCAAACTGATGTGATGCATCCTAGAGAGTTTTACGGGCTCTCGGCAGGGGTCGCCTCTGTCTCATGTATGCCGCTGACTATATAAATACACCTGCAATGTACCATCAGTACCGGTATCAAAGTCTTGCCAACAAAATACGTACCATACAATGTATACTAGGAAAGACCAATCGGATGCAGAAAAAGTGTTTGTCTAGTGCGTTTCAAGATGTGCGCTGGGAGGATTTGTTCGGGTTCGAGAGGAAGACGTTCTTCACCTCGGCAACAGTCATCCTCGGGCTCGGGCATTCACGACTTTGCTAGAGAGAGTCGCCGAATTCCACGCCTGAAATGTGACTTTGATTAGCGCTCGATGCACGCGACGCGCGGATTCTCTCAGGCTTGACTACAACTCGCGATCCAATACTCCTTGTACGTACGTTGGTCCATGTCGGTGCACTACAACGGTTGGTGACCTCGAAAACTTCCTATGCTGTTCATAGTTTTTCTCACCTTAATGTTCTCTCTGGACAGTTGATACACCCCGTGCGCACAAGTGAGGTCGAGGCAGAACACCGCAGTGACAAGCCAAGTTGTGCGTATATCGACTGTGACCTTTCACCTAATTTAGAATTCAGATAGGTCGCTGCATTTTGAACTGTTGCAAAGGATCTACGTTGAACTCGAAGTCGTGGGTCAATAAGTTACTCCAGGCTACAGACGAACCAAGTTGACCACCGCCCTGCAAGGTCAGTTCAAATCGGTCAGTATGAATCAATGCGACCGTATCTGAATTTCAGCCAATCAGACAGTACATCTTCCGCAGGTTGTGAACTATGAGAGTTGTGGTTATCGGCGCGGGACCGGCTGGTCTTGTTACAAGCAAATCCCTGCTAGAAGCCGCTACCCCCGAGTTTCCCTTCGACCCAATAATCTTTGAACAAGAGACCGACATTGGCGGCACCTTCAGGTATCGCTCATACGAGGTATTATGCTTCCGTCTACTATGTTGCCATTTGTTGATTCAATATTTGTCCTGGCTACGGCCAACTGCTCACCCTATTTGCTGATGTAGAACGCAACTCTCGTATCGTCAAAGCAGCTGACATCTTTCTCAGATTTTCGCTTGCCTTTGTCGCATGCTGACCATCTTACCCTTGAGGTAAGCTTTCTATGGCTGCTTGCAGACTCATAATAATAATACTCGAATCTATACCGATAGGAATACGTTGACTATTTACGCGCTTACGTCAGGCATTTCAACCTCGACTCGAGGCTACATCTAAACCACAAAGTCGTCAACATCACCAGAAATCCCAGGGGTGGACATATTGTGTACTACGTGCAGAAAGAGCCAGATTCAGACATGTGGCAAGCGGGTAAAGAACAGCATAATCCTCTTCGCCAGTGTACTTACAATCTCATACATCGCAGAGCCTCAGACAATTGAAGCGACGTACATAGCTATATGTACGGGACTGCATGTCATACCCGCTGTCCCGGACATACCAGGTATAAGACATGTATTCCAGCAGCCTCCGCGCGTAAAGCATGGCACACCACTTCAACGTGCTGTATATCACTCTTCCGACTACAAGACGCGCTCACAATTAGCTGGACGTCGGATCATGGTCCTTGGAACCGGGGAGACCGGCATGGACCTTGCATACGAGGCTGCTAAAGCAGGTGCGGAAGAGGTTGTTCTTTGTTCCCGAGGCGGGTAAGGAAGTCTCTCTTGAGCTTGTGACTGGATAATAGGCTCATGGTTCGGTAATTACTAGCTTTCTCTCTTTCCCCAAGGCTCTGGTGAGCCGGACTTACATGAACTGAATCTGATAGATACTGATCAAGAGCACCTAGAACGACTTCGAGGTCCTTGGTTTCAAATTTGAATCCAAAAATCCTGTCCCTATAGATTCGCTCATCACAAACTTGGCTGAGACTGCCTATGTTGTAAGTTTCGTCTTCCTTACAAACGATCTGCACTGATTGTCTACTCCAAGCATCCGTGGGTAGCAACCTCTCACATACGATGGTTGTAAGTACCGCATGTTACACTAGGGATGCATGACACTGACAGCGAAACGCAGTATATCGGACTTCGTGATCAAGCGAGTAATGTGGTTACTAACTGGTAAATCCGCCTGTTTAAAATCATGAGCAGTACTCGAATGCCTTCCACACAGGAACCCAGGCCGGTTGCAACCAATGGGTGGGTGGCTCGCGTATATGACTTGTCCGCGATTGAGGCATACTTCCACAGGTTGGTGAACTCGAACCTGATCGACTGGGCAGAGCGTACGTGTTCTTGAACAAGGTAGCTGCCCAGTTCTCTGTGCGCATCCTCTCCCCTAACATGCTTCGATAGTCACACAAGGCTATGCCGTATATCAACCGACCGTACCGAAAGCGGCCTCCTTTCATGGACTACATCTCCCGATATATTGATCCGCCGGAAGATATGCCCCCACAAACATCCTTCGCGGTCGACCTAGCACCTTTCCCCTCGCACTTTCTTCCCAGTGGCCGAGCAGTATTCCCGGTATCTGAGCGGAAAGATGCAAAGCGAATGATCGCAAGAGACATTCGTCCGGATACTGTCATCTTTGCCACTGGATACCGACAGGAGTTCAGTTTCCTCGACCCCGGCGCTGGGTACCCTACTGCTGCAGACGCTGACATTCGCAATATCGCCAAGACTGGAGAGGAGTCTATTGGCTTTATCGGCTTTGTGCGGCCTGGCGTTGGTGGGTCAGGGCTCGTGTATGTGCATACGATGCTAAACAAGGTGATATAGGTGCAATCCCTCCTATCGCTGAGATGCAGGCGTTCTTCTGGATCTCATTGCTCAAAGGGCAAGTAAAGACGCCCCTACCCCCGCCGCACTATCACTTGCTCGTGAAGGAGTCCGCCAGGATTAAATATGGCGTAGATCATTCAACGTACATGAGTACTCTGGCGAAAGATATCAGTGCAGCTCCAGGACTCTGGGAGTTGTACTGGAAACATGGTCTCCATGTCTTCATCTGTTACTGGTGCGTAAAGTGTCACCGTCTGTACATACAGCGTATTGACAATGTTTCCGTCAGTTTCGGCGCGGCATTCACGCCTTTCTACCGTCTTGTTGGCCCGTTCCGTTTGAACACTTCTCCAGCTGTTATTAAGACGGAGCTATGGGATACTATCACAAGGCGTGGCATCTTGGGAAATTTGTTGATGGGTCTTATTCCCATGGTCTTCTATCTCTGGGTGAACTTCGCAGCCTTGTGTCTGGAAAGCTTATGGGTCTTATGTGGACGACCTGCTGTACCCCTCCACATAAAGGATGGTCGGGTCATGTTAGGTTAGGAGTTTAGGACCCCCTTCTCATTCTTCTGTATATATTGGGATGATGCAATGAACAAGCTCACTGCTTTTGCTAAGTCAGATCATTAAAACACCCCGGCAATTGTGGAAAAAAATTGGGCTGACAGTGTTCAATACAGTTCAAGTGAATGTCAGTGACCGCCACTTCTGCTTGGTAGTTCCTGTTGTCAAAACACCCTCAAAACTGTGGGAAAAACATGAAGCATCACGTGATGAGAGTGGGATTCGAACCCACGCTCAAAGTTGACTTATCCAAGAATGCATGTTGCCACCAATAAATATGGCTACAGTAGAAGAACAAGATGACACAGTGAATGAGCTCACTGCTTTTGCTTACAGCCAACAAAAGTATTTTAGGCTGCTGGGGCACTTTGATGTGTATGACTCTGATGGCACGGCAGAGTCAGCAAGTTGTGGCGCACACCTGAGTGCAAATGAAGAGAACAGGATGCAGGGGATGTTTACATCCTGACGTACTGCCATCAATATTGCTCTGTCAGAGTTATACATCGCAAAAACTCTGAATGGCCTAAAATATTTTTGTTGGCTGTAATCAGTTTGTGTTGTCAAAACACCCACAAAATTGTGGGAAAAACATGAAGCATCACGTGATGAGAGTGGGATTCGAACCCACGCCCTTTCGGACCAGATTATTGCCTTATTAGGAAATTCAAGGACCTTAGTCTGGCGCCTTAGACCGCTCGGCCATCTCACCATGCATTTACATGCCTACTGAAAATTTATGACGAGACTACACGCCTGAGCAAAGTCCGTCGTCTCCAAAAAGTTGATCATCCCATCTACTGCAAGTAGCTAGTCCACGAGGACGTACATCCAAGTGAATATTTGAACATGCGAGCCTCTGCAGGAAAGGGTGATGAGTTTGCAAACCTGCAGCGGAATGAAAAATGTGGCGAAGCTAAGCAGGAGTGTCCCTCAGGCAAGCGCACAACTTGAACAAGTCTCACCCTCTGGGAAGTATCGTCGTATTGCGATCTGTGTCGGTAGACGACTGGAGAGCCCTTTTTCGGTGGCTACTATACTTTACCTTGGAGGTTTCGCTCCGTGTACATTTTATAGCTGCTTGTTGATGTCAGGTAAGGGGATTTCGTTATCATTGGAGCTTGAGCTGTTGAGCTATGTTACTGTGTTCAGGCAGCCGATCTATGTATCGTATCACAGAAATGGAGTGCAGCCGAGTGTTGGTAAAAATAAGACGCCAGAAACGAGATTCGAACAATAAAAGTTGTCGCGTACGACGCGTACCGCTAGTACGCGTCCGATGCGATTGATTCTCAGGAAGTTCCACTGGGATTACACATTTCAGATTCGACACTTCTAGTTGGACTTTATATATGAAGGTGACCCTATTCTTTTCTCAAAGCGATCGCCTCCCTCCCTCACCACGACTATCGATCTCTTAGCCGCCGCCCTCGCTCCTGCTCCCACCTCTTGAGTACACGCCCAATCCCTCCCCCAGTTTACGTGGCCCAGTTAGGGCCCGCGTAAGGGTGTATGAAGACGTGAGGGTAGCGTTGGTGCCCGCTCGTCAGGCTGAACGCTGACCAAGAAGGGTGCAATAAATATTATCAACAGTTTGCCCAGGCCCTCGCTACTGTACATGTATCCGCCAGTTGGCCTACAAGGAGCGTCAATGGATATTCGGAAGACTGTCTGCCCCTCAGGTTTGTTTGCCAGCGGCATGCATCTCTCATTTCTAGAGCTCTATAGTCGCCCTTCGGCATCTCCATCGGTTTCCAGTTCCTTCAACCTGATTCCTTAAAGACTCGCGGTTTCGCGTGTGTATATGCGGTCGCTCTCCAATGACAGCACCGACGCACACAGGCTGTCCCGTGCACACAGGCTGTCCCGTGCGTATCCTGGCCGCGATAGTAATGATGTAAGGTACACGATAACATCATGGCGTAAAACACTTGATGAGCAGAGTACTAGCAGACAGATGTCGTACGCACGGCTTACGCCAAAGAGGTAAGCTAATAACTGCGATCACCGTTGTTACTACTAGCCCGCGCCCGAACTCCCCTCCTGTATACGTCCGGATTGAAGCCAGAGACATCTTGATTGAACCTATCATAGAGTCCTCGCCTATCCCCACTCTCCGTAAAGCGAGGGTTTAGCGGTAGCGGCATGATGTGTGCCACCGGCTGGGCATGGGTCACCGAGATGACAGGACGCTCAGGCAAGCTTCCCGAGGACGTATAGGAGTCTGCGTCTGAAGACGCTGTGCTCGGCAGAGCAAACGCTGTGAACAGTAGGGAGAGAGTGATAACGATAATTGAGACGGGAGAACGCATGGTGGTGGTGTGTTCGTAAAGTGAGTGGATGGCATGGTGTGACGAGAATGCTCCTCTATTGCCGATGATGTTCATCCAAACCAGGTAGTCCGCACTGGATGCAAACGCGGAGCTGCTGCATATGTGGGGAGGGTGCGAAGGAGTACAGGATTGTCCATCCGGCCCATTGAGAGGGGAGATCACGAGTTACTCGATTAGGTAAACCAATAACTTTATATGGAAAATGATCCACGGTGCGACACTCACTGGGCTGTGCCAGAGGGGAATGCCGACACAGTATTGCGGGTCTTGGGTTGCTACAACTACTAGATAGCACCCTAGACGTTGCAGTTGAACGTTTAGATGTCAAGAGGTGTGACAGCCGCAGGGTTTGATGACATCGTCGTACCCTACAAAGACATCGCAACCAGAAGTCTGGTCATGGCAATGCCACCTCTCTAACTCCTCGCCTATGATAAAGGTGGTCAGCATCACCACATTGCTACAGAGATCATGCACCTACGGAAGCGATCTGTTGTTTAATCCTTCTTCTACCCAATCCACTTGTATGCCGCGTGGCTGACAGGCCTTCTCAAGCGACTTCCTGTTGTCTCGGACTTCGGCAGTCTCGATGCCATAAAACCAGTCTGAATTCGCCCAATGATGGATAACAACGGACTGAAGACTCTTCTGCCATAAACCTGACGATAGAGCATGAACAACGGCTTGGATGCCGAGGTTTGAATACGAGATATGAAGAGCATCTAATGAAGATTGAATGTTCTTTAGTAGTTCTGTCCAGGGCCACATCTGTCCGGAGATATGTAGTGTGGTGAGCACAGTGTACAAGGAGACGGAATCTGCCAGCTCCTGCGATCCCATCTCTGACGCATCTGCGAAACCCTTGAAATGGAGATGCTTCACTCGTGTTCCGATTATCTTGCCGATTTCAATAGAATTGTCATCTACCTGTTGTAGCCGCGCGTATTCGATGGACATCGAAGACCCTAACAACCATTTCCATTGTAATGCGCTCAAGCGACACTGCTTCAGGCAGATGGTCTTCAGGTGGAATGGAGGTGGCGCCTCTGCTACACTCGCACCTAAACCATTTGGAAGCGGTGCGCCTGGTCTACCCTCATGCCCGTCTACACCCAGTAGCCACGATATGTAGAGCGCCTCAAGTGACGGCAGACGACAAAGCAGGGGGATGAGCCGACGGAAGATTTGGTCTGAGACAGTTAACTCTTTCAGCTCTGTGAATATCGGGAGCGATATCTCCTTTCGAAAATGTAAGGCGTGTGACGAGCCTTCTAGCCGCTGTACTCGAAGGCACAAAGGAATCAAATCCTTTGCTGCTTCTGCGTAATCAGGACCACTGGGCATGCCGCATACTCTTAGAAATCGAAATTCGAAGGCTATTTGGGTATTCTCACGGATAGAGCGGAGAAGTAGCCGTATTGATTGTGTACTGTCTAATGATGACATTTCAACACCGAATTGTGGGCAGTAAGCAGTGTTGACTACTCACATAGATGGATACGACCAAGATAAAGGAGATGGATGGCTGATGAATACCACGAACGTTCCACGAGGCAACAAGAGAGAAGCGTTCGACGTTCCTCTAGATACAAGAGATTGTCGTGGTCATTCCACTCGCTGTGCACGGCGGAGTATAGTTCTAGGTTATTGTGAAAGATTTGTGCAAGGATTTCTGTCGGCAGCGGTGGTGCTGCCGTCGTGCGTCGCTGCCTTCCAAAGGCCAAGACAGCCTCCTCGTTAATTATTTCGACCGTGGTAATTCTCTCGCGTTCAGCTCGCTGGAGTCGCTGATCTTTGTGGTCCAAGTAAGCTTGCACAGGAGAATCGGGAACGCCTTTCCATTGCTCGAAAACCTCCAAAACGCGATCGTGAAAACGCACTTCTGCTTCACAGGAAGTAGGAAGCCCGCCTATCTGATCAAATACGACATGGAGCTTCGATTGCTACATTGTACTACCATGATCAGCATGGTCATCGTATAATACAATATTTTGTTTTATACCTTCAAATCGACCCCGGAGAGTCCAGCGCTAGATATTGCACGGAGTAACGCATCATAGAGAGGCAATTCCTTGAGACAAACGAAGATCTAGCACGATTCGACCCATACCGGTCGCGCCACTCACTTCAGAACCAGGATAGGATTGGTGTTGAAGGAAAGCTGAGGTGAATTTGCGTCGCCATTCGAGAGCTTGAGAGACCAGCGTCACATCCATCAACCCGAGAACGTTCTAATTAGCCAGCACCGGAATGATGGTCGTCGGAGGTGTTGAGTTTCGCAGCGTGTGAGCTTCAGCGGCGAGACCGCGGACGTAGCAGTACGACTAGCGCCCGCCCACAATATAGGCGTCTACCGTGTGCAGTATACTTTCGTCCTGTACCACTACGTCGCTCCTTTAGGGTCCACTTTTTGCGGCCAACGTGTATTTTAGCATCTGGGTATGTGACAATCTTGATCCTTTGGAATGCCTTTCTGACTCAACCATACTGCTGCAGTTAATCATCTGAATGACTTCGACTTACCATGCCATCCCTCCCATCACTCACCAAAGGGATACATTTCCAGAACCTGTCACTTCTATATGTTTTGACCCCGTATCAGACACATTATGGGCCGGATACAACTCTGGAAGCGTTATAGCTTACTATTCAGCCCAAGGAATGCGTGGTGTCACGTTTCCTGTGGGCGGAAGCCTCGCGGTCAAGCACATCGTTGCAAGCGACTCCAACGTGCGGGCAGCAGGGATCTCTAGTAACGGCGTAGGCGCATGGGGTAAAGGAGGAGTGAACAAATGGTTCTACAGGTGGGTCTACAACCTCCGTCCGTCATGGGAAGAACAGGACATGAACTTTATCTGACAATCTGTATTTTCCAAATTGCAATACTGTATCCTCCCATAAGATCGCCCAATGCCATCACTGCATTTTCTAACAACGCTACACATGGTCCAGTCTTTTATGCCTGCACAGCAGCACAGGAGCTTCTGGCTATCAACTCTCAGACTGGTGACCTGGTGCGCAAGACGTCCGCAATATCAATCTATTCGCATCTCGTTTGCGTGCCGAACGCACTATTGACCGGTTCCTCTGACGGCTATGTACGCACAATCGATCCTCGCACGAGCTCTCCCACTGTCAATGCTGTTCAAGCCCATCCGAAAGGTATACAAGGGCTGCAGGCAAGCGGTACTTTTATATACACCATCGGTTTGGGTATGAGGTGACGTCAATCACCCTCGGGTTTACACGCATGCTGACACGTATTTAGACAAGGTCGGCCATTCCCTGATCCACTAGTGAAGGTATATGACACTAGGACTATGCGACCTCTGCCACCCGTGCCTTTTTCCGCGGGACCAGCCTTCATCGATATTCTGCCTAAGCGGGCATCCACCATAGTGATTGCATCACCTCAGGGTCTGGTAAATATCGTAGACGTGTCGAACGTGTCGAACACCGAATTTCAGCAAGTGAGAACCTATTCAAAGATCTTGATGGGGTATCGCAGCACTGATTCATCGCGCAGCTTGACGTCCCTTCGTATATTACCTCAAGTGCAGTCTCTCCCACGGGGACTTACATGGCATTTGGAGACGCAGAGGGCGCTATACACCTTCTTACCGCAGCGGACGAAGGAAGCACTTTACCGCTCAATGGTTTCGAGGGCCAGCCTGTTGAATGGGTTGACCCACCAGAACCGCTTCCAGAAATTACGTGGACGGATACTACGTGAGGGATCTCATCTATCTCCTTGCTGTTAAATTGACCTGTCCTCCCTTCAGACCATTGAACAGTATAGGGATGCCATACTATGATAGCCCTCTATTGTCTTCGTGGACATCGAAATTCTTCAACACCCGCCTTGTTGCCCCGCCGCCGCCGAAGATCCCACCACAGATTTTGAGTACGATGAAGATCAATGATAATGTTGCTTATGCATCCCTCCCGAAAGAGCTGAAAGGCAGACGGAATGTCGTGCCTTCTCAACCCCGAAGGAGCACTGCAAAGTTCCGAAGTAGTAGGCGAAGATCCGATGTACGTGCGCTTCCCGACTTTCCCCAAGCTCGTGATGCAATGTTGATGCGTTGCTTTTAGATCGATACGGATGCCGCGACATATGAGTTCGAAACGGATGCGATCCCCAAGATGTACCGGAGGGTAGAAATCGAATACTCAAAGTTTGGTGTGGAGGACTTCGACTTCGAGTGAGATATACGAATCATTCTCCTATCGTTGACCTGCTACTCATCTAACTCACTAGCTTTTATAATCATACCGAGTACAGTGGTTTAGAAACTCACATCGTGAATTCGTACACGAACCCTTTGTTACAGCTCATGCATTATACATTGCCTATCCGAGAACTGGCGAAGTCCCATATCACTACAGACTGCCAGCGAGAGCACTGTCTCCTTTGTGAACTCGGGTTCGTCGTACGCATGCTGGAAGATGCGAAGGGTACCAACTGTCAGTCGAGTAACTTCTGCAAAACAGTAGGAGTTCTTGCGCAGAGTAGGTCTACTTTCAAACTTTTCTGCATACTCTCTAACTCCAATTGTAGCGAATAATCTCATCGAGTTGATGGACTACGGACGAGAATCTGCTGAACACAATTATGGACATATGATCCAAGCTTTCCATCGCTTCTTCGTGGAGAATATGAGTGCGGAAGGAAATACATTCCCTCACAACCCTTGGCTCCTCCCTCCACCTCCTGACACCAAGGAGCCCGCAGCCGCTCCTATTACTCAGCTGTTCGGGATTGATGCAAAGAACATTATAACATGCACTAACTGTCACTCAGTGCGAGAGAAGGAGCACATGACCCATGTCATCGATCTGGCATATCCTCGCAAGGTAATGTCGTTCTATCGCACTATCGTAGCACGCTCACTATTTGTAGGCTGCCACAAATGACCCTGCTCATGAGACAGATTTCGCATCGGTCGTCAGAAACTCCGTCCTGCGACATTCAACACATAAAGCGACGTGTCCATCGTGCAACAAACAGTTTGCTACGTTCGAGTCGACGAGGTCTGTAGCAACCAGACAGTTACCACCTATCCTAGCCCTGAACGCGGCGGCATTTTTGGAAGACAATATCAGGTTCTGGAAGGACAGCCGTCATCAGACCTTTCTGCGGACGTCAATAGAGCTTCATGGACAAGTCAACGGAGTGGATGACCCAGAATCCGCCCTCTATGAACTAAGGGTGAGCCGACATGAGAACATCTGGTAGCCTCTGTTTACACTGAATTACTTGTAGGGTGTTATCATACAAGTCATGACAAAGGAGAAACGGTCTCATCTTGTCGCGGTAGTCAAAGGTCGGCATTGCCATTCTTACTAGAAGGTACAGCGCTAACGTCAGGGCAGTCCCGGAGGCAGAGGATAACGATGAGTTGGAGCCTCAAGCTTCGCACAGCCCGTGGTTCCTTTTCAATGACTTCCGGGTCCGTCAAGTCAAGGAGAAGGAAGCCTTAAGTTTCCCCGCGGAATGGAAGGTACGCGTTTGTCGTTGCAATGGAGGATGGCAGATCTAAATTTGTCCAGATCCCCACCGTGATCTACTTAGAACGTGTGGATGTGCAAGGGCGGCTGGACTTCAGCCTCCTACCGAAAGAGATCGATCCATCTATCTTGTGCCAAGACACGAACATATCTTTGTAAGTTATCGTGTTGTCCGATGAACGACAGATAGATTGACATATACCCGCAGGAATCGCGACTCCAGCCTGATGAAGCATGAATGCCTACACCCTGACGAGCTGCCCACGCTAGGAACATTGGTGGCGATAGATGCTGAATTTGTCTCCATGCAACAGGTAATTGACTATGCCCCTGCAGTGACGATAGTACAGTAACAGATGTTCCTGCTTACAGGAGGAAACCGAATTCCGTTCCGACGGGACTAAGAAAGTGTTGCGCCCAGCGAGGCTCAGTCTTGCTCGTGTTTCTGTGCTACGAGGCAATGGTCCGAAAGAAGGAGTGCCTTTTATTGATGACCACATTCATACCAGCGAGATGATTGTCGACTATCTGACCGAGTTTTCTGGGATCAAGTGTAAGATCCTTTATAACACACTGGGATTATGGCTGACGCATTCTACTAGTTGGGGATCTGGACCCACACCTCTCAAGGCATACGTTGACGCCACTTAAGGTGGTGTATAAGAAATTACGTATGCTTGTGGACCGGGGATGTATATTCATCGGTCACGGTCTCTCCAAAGACTTCCGGATAATCAGTGAGTGCTTGCATCCGCAGGCAAACATTGTCGCCTACTAAGACTCTGCACACAGATATTTTTGTTCCGCCGGAGCAAGTCATCGATACAGTGGACCTGTACTATATTCATGCTCGCCAACGAAGGCTCTCCCTCCGCTTCCTGTCATGGTACGTCCTGAAGGAGGATATCCAAACTGAAACACACGACTCCATTGAGGATGCCTTGTCTGCTTTGAGGCTGTACAAAGCATACCAGGAATTTGAATCGGAAGGCATCTTCGACAAAAAGCTTGATGAAATATACAAGGAGGGCAAACAATACGTACGTCGTTTAGGTTACTTCTCGGTAGCTAATGATTTTACGAGTATTACGCAGAATTACAAGCCACCGTCGACCGCTGGTTCCGAACCTGCTACGTCTCTCAGTACAGGGAACGCTACACCGCATACCGGGATGCTAACACCACAATTCGCTATGACCCCTAGTAGTCTGCTACAGGCATCGTTCATGCCGGGGGGATACACTGTCCCAACAGCTCATACGTTCTACGTGCCACATTCATATCCACCAATGAACACTCCAGGTTGGCGGCAACAACAACGATAGGTCTCTAAGCCTCTCCGTACGAAGGGACAGATTATAACGATGCAATACGGAATTTCTCTCGCTCATCCTGTAGCATAGTCAATTACATAGAATAGTCGTGAGGTTGATCACGTACCTCCACAATCACGATGGTATCTTCGCTGAGCATGACCGAGTCGATCTCGGAGATAGCCAAGTTGGTCTTGATCTTGCGGAATGGGAGAGTCGTGATGATGTCTCCTTCGAACAACTGCTCTTCCAACTGGCTCCTTAGGGTAACAACTTCCACATTTCCGTTAGGGCTTGGTCCAGGCAGCAGCTGCTCCCTGATTGCATGGGGATTAAAGTCGTATATCACTACATGGTTGTCTTCTTGCACGACGTGCTTCGTGCCATAGACGCAGCATGGCCAGATGCCTTCCCAGAAGAAGGCGCTCTCGGTAGCACGACATGTATCGGTACCCCAGTCACACCACGGTATATTTACTTTTTCTGCTGAACTCTTATCCACGTAACTGGCGAGCTTGGAGGCAAGCATGGAGAAAGTGAGAGCATAGTCCTCTGCCAGTCTGTCGTCCGTAACGTGCACGAGGAGCACAATGAGTCGGTCCTCTCGGGATACGTGGAACGGAGGATTCTGGCCTGATGGCGGCGCCCAACGAGAGCCTGGCTCGCAGAGCAGTTCCATGTTGTAAATTGACGTTGCACCCGCCAGGCAAGGGAGTAGATCAAGCCGCCGAGGAGGTGCATCAGTATTGGCAAGGTCTACGACGACCAGTGAGCCCTGGCTTTGAACCTCCGGCGGCGTAAACTCAGCGAGGAGTAAGAAGCAGTCTTGAAAGAAGCAGAATGACCAGTAGCGGTGGGTGACAGACTGCGCTTGGGAGTAAGTACTTAGTAATAAATGGACAAGGGGACTGCAGCTCACATAGACCTCCTCCGCAGTGCGCCAGTCCCAAACGGACAGATGACACCAACCAGCAGCCGTGTGTATCTCCTTGACCAACACCCCCACATACGGCCCATTTACGCGTATTTCATGTGTTGATGGGCGGGAAATGGTACGACGCTCAAAGCTGACGGTTTCGTGCCGGGCTTCACGATGTCTTTGCCCTGTGGACATTGACAGAAAGCGCACGCGACATCTGCAACGGAGCAATGGGGTTAGTCGGCTCGACGCAGACATTCCGACTGCTACGCACTCTTTCTTGCGCATGGCTTGGACGACGACCAGCAAATCTTGGCCCGGATCTGCCGTGAAATCGCGAATGTCAAAGCCAAACTCCACTTTCCACGTCTTCTCCTCTATGCCGCGCAGTCGGGAAGGCAACTGCTTGAACTCGATTGCCCTACTCCCGACATTCTGTGAGAGCACACCTCCCGTGAGCTCCCAAGCAGGACCGTCCCGAATGGGAACATGTTGTTTATAAAAGGTCGCATCCTCTGCCGCGAGGTTGTCCCAGATCCGTCGATAATCTTTGAGTCGTATCAATTTGTCTGATTTGCTAAGAGTATTGCGTGGGTTGTCCTCCATCCCCGTAATAGCTAGTTGAGCCGTGTATTGCAGAGATGTACATTCCTTGACAAGAGTATAGAGACGACGGCAGACCTAAGGTGGTGTTGAGTCGCTCGATGCGAGAAACAAATGCGATGCAGCCTACCGCTTTACAACTCAGGAGGTCTTCGTAAGGGAGTCGTTCGAGTATACCGACGAGCAACTCGGTAGGCAACAAATCAAGGAATAAGGAGCCTTTAGAATTCATCATAAACGTTATGCGCAGGAGAATGTGAAAGTTTGGACGTGTCGTAGATGAGAGTAAGTACGAAGTCAAGACGTGACGCGACCTAGCGCCGGCCACCTTTTCACGTCCCGGTCGATGCTAAGTTAATTATCTTCAGCTCCTCCCACCGCAAAACGTGTTGCCACGTAGCAATGAAATCGATACTTTTATTCCCACAGTGATTGAGACTGCCTCGAGAATCCATCCTGATAGACGACACAAGACGTAATAAGAGAACTACGACTTCCTCAGCTTCACCGGCACCCTCTTCTTCGCAGCCTTGACTTCCTTCTCGAACCGGCTCCTTTTTCTCTGTCTCGGGCCGTCCTCGTTGGTAGTTTCGAAGGCATCATCTCGACTTCTTGTACGAGAGCGCGCAAGCACACTCTGCTTCTTCCCCTTCTGTCGAAGTTCTTCGTACCCATCGCCGGTGAGTGCGGTACGACTACGCCCCACGGACCGGATGATATCGTTGAACT